>PPHD01017992.1:4063-14787 GCA_002909625.1 Bambusicola thoracicus
AAAGTCACTCTTGGTGCCCTCAACCCTTTAGTAGGGAAGGAGAGAATGAGAAACTAAAAAGGGAAGAGTTTTAAGTTTCTGTTCCTTTGTTATTTGTTGCACTTGTGCTGGTATTTATGAAGAATGGGTAGGGAGCAGCATGGTGCATTGACAAGCTCAGTTTACTATTATGTTATGTATGTCTGCTAATAAAAGGACACAACAGGCATGACTCACAGCTTTTCTGATGTGCTGTCATTTTGAGTGACACGTAGATGTCTGCCCCGGAGCTCTCTAGACAGAACAGTTGCTATATACTGAGCTGAAATGTCAAGTTTGCTGCAAAGCTGCATCTTTTGTGGGTCAGACACAACTGTTTTGGATTTCACGCTATTTTTCAGAAGTAGTAGATCCAGAAAAATAATTTCACCATTAGCTCAGCTTGTGTGATGAATCTATCAGCCGCTCCTTTCAATGTGGGAAGTGTGGCTGGTGGTAGAGCTACAGCAGTTAAGCTAATATTTAAGGTGTTTTGAGGAGTTCTGAGGAGAATGTGGCTTCCTGCAGATAGAACTTGCCTCAGGCAGGTGTACCCTGGAACCTGGTCTGAGTATGATGATGCCCTGTTTGTATGAGAGTGCTGGTCTCTGCAGCTGTTAACAATACAATACGATTCAAATAACTTTTGTAAATTGTTCATCAGCAACCATGTATTGATAAAGCTGTAGTACACTGATGCTGAGTTTACTGCACCCTCAGGTTTATGTTTTGGACTGCACTGCTGTGACACTGCAAACCTATTTGTTGGTGCTTTGAAGTGTAGTTACAAGGCAGCAGCATTAATAGGACTGGAAGCTGCTCTTTCATGTTGGGCAAAGATTATCTTCCCTCCCTGTGGAATCCCAGGATTTCAGGAACTTCACACAGAAGTTTGCATGTATGAGGGAGACCTCATTCAGTGGTTAGTGAAGTCCTTTAGACTGAAAGATATTGTATTACTGTATTGTACACAGACACGTGCAATTCACATATGCGCGTATATGTATTACCAGTAGAATGCACGGCTTTAGAAAAGGACACGGGCAGCAACAAATACATAGCAGAGTTTAGAATATGCTGAGTGCATTTTAAATGTGACTCTGAGGATGTAGCAGAAGCTGAGGTCCATGATCCCAGCCTAGCATCATCTGCTGTGAAAAGATATGCTTACAGTGATACATCCTTCAGGAATATATATGATAATAAATGGACTGAAATGTCAGTATTTACTTATCAAACAAAGATGAAGTCTTTGATCGTACTTCTAAATCAAAATAAATTGTTCAAAGTGAAGCAGACAGATGATGCGTTATTACTTCCTTTGCGTTTTGCTTTGATATAAAACTCAGAAAGTAAATGCAACTGTTTTAACCTTCTCAAAAGTCAAAACCAGGATAGCAAAATAAGGCCTTTTTTTGTCTTTGAGCCATTCTGGATATGATCTGTTTCCCATATGTCAGTGAGAGCTGTTTATGAAATGATATAGATGCACATTTCAAGTTCAGTTCTCATTCAAGTAAGATCTGTAGGCTCTGCTACCTGGGATGTGTTACAAATAGTCCCTTCGGATGTTCTTTGAAAAGTCCTTTTTGTTCAGCTTGTATATCTGCAATATCAGGCATGTATCCAGGTGGAATTCTGGACCTGTTTCAAATTCTGGCTCCTCTCACTATGGTTTTGTTCTCTAAGTGCATCTCAGGGCAGCTCAATGTCGAGTTCACAGTGTCTTGAGGATGCATGAGCAGTCCTGTGCAGGTCTGCAGTGTATGGTGAGGACAGCAGTGACGTTGTGTAATTGGAATGCTGCTGTTTGATCCAGCTGAGGCCCTTAGGAATTATCCTAGTTATTCCAGCCTGCTAGAGTTGCCCAGTGAGTTAGCTCAGGTTTTGAAAACAGCCTAGACGTGTTGATCAATAGAAGTGCTACTTTGTCTTGTAGACATATAGTAATAAGTTGGCTTATTAGATAGGACTGGCAGTTCCAAGCTTTATTAGATAAGTTGACCTTGAGGGCTTGTCTAAGGTTTGTAATTCACTGAGGGCTTTTCTGTGGGTGCTTTGAAAATAAATCTTTTTTTTTTTCCCCTTTTATTCCTAAACAGTAGTGCGCAACACATTAAATCACATTTATTCAGGCATATTACAATGGATTGGAGTTCCCCAGTGTCCCAATTACCACTGCAGTTTATTCATCAGCTGCAAATGAGGTGTAATGTCCCAAGAGAGGCTTTAGTTCATACTTCACAAGTCCACCATCAGGACACTCCCTTAGTCGTGTTGCTTGAGTTGCTTATTTTATAATTCTTCCTTCCAATGCTCAAATTCTAAACTTTTCCATGTGCTTCTCTATACTTTGAGTAGTCATTCTGCAGTTTGGTGTTGATGAACTCCTGAGAGCTCCTAGAGGACTCAAGGTCTTTCTTCAGTCAGCCTGTAATAATGTTAAAAAAGATCTAAATACCCACCTCAACTGAAAATGACTACAGGTGCCATTAATTGAAAAATAAGCTCTGTAACCGACACAATTAATTGATGAGTTGTTGCAAGCCCTGTTCAAACTGGAAGAGGTCAACTTTTTCTTTCTTCAGTCATTATATAAATGAGAAGGATGCATAAGCTGGAGATTGCTTTTTAGAAACTGTAAGCTTTTACTCCTGTCATAATATAAAAGCAGAAGTTCTGCATTAAAAAATACATTGTAAAATTAAATAAGACTTTTTTGGAATACTTGGATGTGTGCTAGAACATTCATGTGTACATTGCTAATGCAATGTACTGTTATTACTTCTTCCAGTTATAAAAATTGGAATTTCGTTGAACAGTTTTTTAATTGGCATACTTAAAGTCATGCATATTTTTGCTTACTTTGGGTAGAGAGAGAAGGACGGACATTAGGTGAAATGAGACTGATTCTGTTAATGTAGCTGGACTTTGAGGCACAGCCTCGGGAAATTCTCAGCTACTGATTTTTAGTTATTTATCTACGGTCATTTAAGGAATTCACTTACTTACATTGAATTTGCTCAGCAGCTCTTTTCTTCTTACATCAGACATCTGTTTTTCTTGTTTTTTCTGTTGATGATTCCTGTTGAATATCCAAAGATTATTTTGAATCACAAAGGAATGATAAATGAATATAGAACGTCATAACTTACTAGCTGAAGATTAAATAGATTTGTGTATTTCCACAGAGAACATAATGCCAGAGAGATGGCACTATGATCCCTACCTACCAGAACTATTCTGTGTGATATCATTTTTTGTTATGGATGTTTTTGCAACATATTATAAGAGCTCTTGAGTATTCAGGTGAGAAAGTGGGAAAGGAGAAAAGTGAGACTAAAAAGTAGCAGATAGCAAAAAGCAAGTGTAGGACTGAGATGCCAGCGTCACTCACCTCCTTTGCTGTTTTCTGCTAGGAAGAACCGTGATCCAGAGGTATCTGAAAAGGTGAGGGTTATAGACAGGGATTGTACAAAATTTCCAAAAGAGAGAAATGATATATTCTTTTCTGTTACCTCGAGATGGTGGTTGTTCTGTTGGTAAATGACTACTATTTGTACAAGAAACATTTCGTTTGTGAACCAAGCACAAGATTTGTTCTTAGATGACTAAGGAAGTTGAAGACAGTGGAAGTTGTCTTAATCTGAGGTGGTCTGAAATTAGACCTTCAAATTTGTTAGGAAGGAAAACTCCCAATAAAGACAGGGAGGGAGGGAGGGAATAGCTTTATCTGTACTTAATATTTCCTTATTAAAGAAATACATTGCTGAAGAATTAAGGCCACGCTTCTGATGCCAGATGTAGCTTTTTCACATAATCAGGGGATAAATAGCAGAATGCTGGTGATTACTCATGCAGTTAGTAGTGGAATGGAATTTTATCTGTGTCTAGTTTGACAGAGTAAGAGGTTTTGTTGTCTCTAAAATTTGAGAATGAAAGGTCTTTCAGTGACTTTATTTTCCAAATATAAAATAATATGTTGGACTCAAGGTTCTCACTTCAGGATGTTTTGGTTTAGCCTCTAAACCAGGTAAATGTTCTATTTCAGAACTATTTTTTTTTCTGGAAAACATGTTCTTATAAGTGAGGAAAACAGTCTCATCAGTGACTTTTTTCTGTATTTCTCACCAGATATTCTTAAATAGTTAAAGAAAAAGACCTCTATGTGTAATGTAGTAGCAATTTTCACACATCTAGAAATTTTTTTTGTAAACATTATTTTTACTTATATTTACCTTCATTTTCTTTTAACATGCAAGCAGCATTTAGAGTACAAAATCCAAATGCTTGCTTGTTCTGAAATCCAGAATCAAAACCAAAGCAAAGATGTCTGTCGCTGACACATAAGACAGTAAAATAGTAAAATTATTACATTTCTGGCTATAATTCTACAGCTGTTGCATTACTGAATTGGTGTGAGAAATGTGCTACACTTCCTGTAGCATAAAAGTGCATACATGGTCAATAGGTTGTGTTTTATTTCCTTATTCCTTATTTTCAAGAAGAGTGAAAATACTTCTGTGTCTGTTAAGCAAATTATATGCAATTTAATGGATAAATCTTGAAAGCATGACTGAATACTCGCAGTCCTCAGGCAGACCTGCCACTGAAATCAGTGAGAATGCACAATTAAAGATGTAATTTAACTAAAATGAAGATGAGTGTTTCATAGTTGGCTTCAGTGGCAGTTCTGTCCGGGCAAGTACTGAATCAGTAGTTCAGACACAGGCCCGTGAGAGTGCACTTGTATGCAGAATGTCAGCTCTTCTTGATTCATTTATTTAGACACCCATAAATTTTATATTGAGTTCCAAAGCACTTTAGCAGCTGCAGGCAGAATTTTAATATTATTTAAGCACAAAATGCAAGTGGAATGTATTTCTAGTAATATATTTCATGTTCACAGACGGAGGACATAACATTAATTTTATAGCTGAGGAGATGATCCAAAGCAGCTTTTAGGATGTGAGAATACCTAGGTAGAATATGCCATGCTTGTTGTAATTCTTGAATATTATTTTTCTAAATATGCTTATATTGTTAAAAAGACAAAATAGTGCTGTGGAAAAGCTTGCATTCCTGTACCAGTAAAATAAATGTGTCAGTCTGTAATGGGAATATAAAATATTTACTGAACAATAGATGTCTGGTGTCAGAGAGGTACGTTCTACTAGCTAGAAGATTTATTGTAGCATGGATTAGAGTCACATTTTGTAATAACAGATCATATACTATATTTCAAACTTTGCCCAAATTGTGTGAAAGTTTTCCAAGTCTGTTTAAAATTTTTCCATCCCAGCCAATGCAGACTGGCATGGCTTAGAAAAAATGAAAGCTTAAAATAGTTATAAAATAAATTTGGCTTGGCAAAGAGCAACAGGACCCAGGAATGCAAAGCTGTGGGACATTCTCCCTTTAAGGATACTCCCTGAACAGAGGGATTTTTGTAATGTGAGCTCTCCTTGTTGAGATGTAACTTTTACATGGTTACTTTGATTTATGGTTTTTTTTTTTTTTATGTATGTACCGGCATACCTGGAAAAATAACCACAAGTATGCAAAGAATTAACTAAAAACTGTAGGTGATACAGTAGGATCATCTCAAAGGCACCCAGTAATTGGAACACTGGTTTCTCTCTGTTCAAGAAGATGTATGGGTAGGTATAGAAACAAATTTTGCAAGGCAAGATTTTGCACTTTTTTTCGCACCATGTGGACTTTTGAATATTTTCTTATTCTCATTAGTCCATTTCCTTAAGAATTAAGCCCATCTCAAATTTCAAAACCAAAACTTGATATTGTTACATGTTTAATCTGATTAGTTGCAAATATTTCTGTTACCTGAAAAAGGGACAGGTTCCTTTGTAAGAGTCTTTGCTATGCCAAGTCAGAAATAAAATATCCAAAAAATTAAGTATCAACTTCACTGTTGTACCACAGCCAAGCAAGCAGTACTTCTGAAATGAAAATGATACTTCAGCTCAGCCAGTTGGAGAGTAGCGATGCAGTTAATCAAATAATCAGTCTAGCTACAGAGCTCGCTCAATATTGCAGAGCCATCCAGACATTTCCTGATGTAGCTTCAGTATCTCGACAAAATATGTTGTAGCTTATTTCAGTGCACATTTGTGCTTGAAATGAAAAGCTTTATATTTATAGCTTCCATTTGTTTCTCATCTTTGTGTAGAAACAAAATTGGTTTTCTTTAGAATGTGTCAAACAGATTTATTTCATGTAACAACCTTTCGTTATGTGAAACCTAGTCATTTTTCAGATGGGCCTCAGGTACAAGGAAGAGCATTTTATGAGAGCTAAAGGTAATCAGAGGGTTAACAAATTCACTGTGCCATCTGATTTGCATGTAGGTTTGCAGTGGAATTTTTCTAGAACAGAGCCCTACGGGTTTTTCTGCCTCATTTCTCAGTAGACTGCACAACTGGTGAAATAGTAGATATTTTGTCTGGCAGCCATTAGTCTCATTATTCAGCAAATGTGGAGAAAAAACAACAAAAAGATTTCAAAATCCCTTATCAAAGTTAGCTAACTCTGTCTTAATGAGTGGTAAGAAATAATCTAATGCTCTTTGTTGTGGGTTTTTGGTGTTTTTTTTTTCTGAGCAATGAGTGGTGAGGTGCAGGACATAATGCCTGCAAATGCTGTGAAGGTTATGACCACTAGTGACTTAATTGCTTTCCTGCTATTGCTTTCATGGCATATATTACTCATAGTGTTCATATTTTTCCTCATAAAAAGCATAATGAATTGTTTAAATGCATGCTTTATTCCTTTATAACAGTGTGAGCCAGCAGAAGATAAGACTGACTGTGAAGAACAATGGTTTGATGCTTGCTTTTTTCACTGGAGCTATTGTCTGCCTTTCTATTCAGTAGAGTTTTTCTGCTGATGTACTGAGGAAGGCCCTTCTTGTCCTTCTATTAATTCTGTCATTGATCTTCTCCCTCTGTATCTTATTTCAAGTCAAACAGAACTACAGCAACTATTGTTTCCAGTATGTTGACATATGGATCGTCTTCCTTTGCACAAACCTATATCCCAGGGTAGATCCTAGAGTTTGTTTAGGCAATCCTTCAAGTTCAACATGAATAAATAAGTTTTTCCCACCTTCATTTTATTTTCTCATGGGTTTTTTAACATCTTTTTTATGACTTTCATCCAGGCTTGTAACCTCTCTGACTTTGATCTCCCCACTTCCAAGATTTTATCTTAAATGCTTTGAATTTTGTTGCAGTATTTCTGTGATGCAGTTTCTAATGTCCAGTCCTTCCTTCTTTTAACTGTTTCTTGCTAATATTTTTCATAATTTTCCATTTTCACAATGGCATCCATTTCCCTGTCTTTAACAAATACAACTGAGTCAAAGTTGGGTGTGCTCAGAAAGAGTGCTTCAGGGATTCTCCTGGGCTCTCAGAGGAAAGAAAGCAGTAGATCTTCTGTTATTTCACTTTTTTCTCCCCAAGCTAAAACTACTGGTTTTCTCTCTCTAAATTCTTCATGCCCTTCACTTTCAGAGTTCTCCATATATTGTAAGACTGCTGTGGTGTGCTTTCAAGGTGCTGACTTGCACCTACCACCCTTCAGCGACTGCAACCAGCTTTGCACCTTTCCTGGTCCTTCTGTTTGTGTAAATCATCCTACTAGCAGCTGCCAAACTTATTTTTGCTACTGTCACCTCTGAATTTTATGCATATACATGTATATATATGTATATTGTGATGGACAGAAAAGCAGAAGAAAGCTTGTGAGAAGTTAGGCTGCCACACTGATGCCTCTGTTGATGACCTGTTGTTCTTTCTTTTGGATCTGTCTGTCTTCAGCTGTGATCTCTGCTCTTAAGCTGCAAATCATTTGGTCTGGGGACTGTCTTATTGTTGTGTGTGCAGAAAGCTTAGAACAGCAAGGTCAAATAGTGGATTGCAGAAGTATCAACTAGCTGGCCTCTTTTCAGCATTACCAATGGCTTTATTTAATATAGTGTAGGAAGAAATGAAGTCTCACTTCTTATTTTTTCTATCAGATGTGCCAGGCATCCAAAATACCAAGTTTTAACTGAGTTAGAATTTTATCTTTAAATCGATACATTTTTACTCTGTCTTTATGGATGCCAATTTAAGTACAGTGATGAGCTTTTCAGCAAAGTTCCTTGTATTATATATGGTGTAATTAATATGACTGATTTTACATTTGGTACACACTTGGTCAGGGAGAGAATGTTTATACAAGCTTGACAACGTGATTGATTTCCTCATCCCGTTCCGCAGTCACTGAATGCTTCATAGGTTGTTTAATGCAGCCCAATATTCATAGTCATATTCGGAGCTATTGACATTACAGGCAGAACCTGAGAATTGGTTTCCCTCTGCTGACTTGGAGTTATGCCTGCTTTACCTCAGAGTCCCAGTTAGTCTCAGAAATCAGCACTTTGGACCAATACCAGTGCCTGGAAAAAAAAGCACAGGTGAATTCAGGGCTGTTGTAAGACAATATTTGTGCCACGCTTCTAGTGACAGTATAGAGCTACTAAGGATCAGTGCTGTGAAACCCATAAATGAAACACAAACGCATCCTCTCAAAAATCATTTTTGGTTTTAGGTACTGTAGCAAATGGTGTAGTCAGAAATTAATATGAGGTGTTAGACTCATCGAACTACCTGCATTTTGAACAGTTGTTCTTTCAGTAGAGATGCAGTGTTGTAGCAAAGCACCGTAAACATGCCTGATAGCACCAAAGGCATTACAACTAACCATGCATCGTCTGGTCTCTGGTAGCATGACATTGACAATCATAAAGTGACCAAGTTGTACTTTATTTTCTTCATGCACAACTTCAGCTGCTATGTGAACAAGCTGTTGTGAAACAAGTTCATTGTAAATATACGTTTTGTGTATCTTCAGTAATAAAAACTGTGCTGGTGAGCATGTTGGACAATGTAAGTAGCAATTACAGATAGTGATACAGAAAACCTATATACTACAGAATAGCTATTTGAATTTCTGAGTTCATACGTGGAATTTAGATTGCTGCTTTTCTAATTTTTGTTAGGAATCTGAATTAAAAACCTGAATTTTGAGTTAGCACCTACATTTTCAGCATAAAGTCTGACTTGGAACTTCTGTGTCATGTGCACAGAAATCATCACTCTTATACAAGAAAAAAAGAAGGTGCTTTCTGAACAGTAAAAAGCAAGAGCTACTGGCACATTTTAGAATGACAAGAGATGGTCTGAAGATGCAAATTGATACTGTACAAATACATGTGTTATAATATTATAAACTCTTGACATTAACCACAAACATAATGTACTCTCTTAAAAATACCTTGTAAAGTAGGCTGCTAAATGTTAAAAGAAAAAAAAACCGCTTTGCTTTCTGTATGGCATTTATCAGTGGTTGATCTCTGCATGGGACAGAGTGTTCAAACACTGTTGCCTGGAATCAGGAGAGGAAACTGCTGCACAAAGGCGATGCAGGCTGTATCACAGGGAAGATGTATGGCAGTGGTTCTACCCCTTCACATGCTTAACTGGAGTAGGATTTCAGCGTTAACAGGTGGGTCATAAACTATGCAGTAGCAGCAGCAGGGAGAGCAGCACGACCTACAAAGGAGGGTACATCACTTGGGCTGGTCCTGCATTGGGAGGGAGCTGGAACCTGTCAGGTGTGAGTCTGTCAGATGTTATCCTGTGCTGTTGTCTGACTTGGACATGTAAAGCCGAAGTGAGGAGCTGCTAATTAGATAAATAAGCCTTGAATTCTAGCATGGCGCTGATGCAGATATGAGGCAAACAACCACAAATACGTGAAAACAACTTCAAAGTGGAATTGAAACAATGTAAGTAGGCAACAAGAGCATTGATATTACTGAGCCCAAAGCAATACTTAATTAGCTGCTTTACTTTTTCCTTGGGCTCTCTTTCAAAATAAATGCAGGCTTCAGTAAGAACTCAAAATGAATCACTGATTTACTTCTATTAAGTCCTGAGGAAAAGGGAGATTTAATTTAAAGAGAGGCATTTAGCACAGATGAAATATGATCCTTCTGCATGGAAAACAAGTATAGTCCAATACAGTGCAGCAGTGTGGGTTAGATGTTCAATAGCCCCTTGCATGTTTGCTGGTCAGGATGCACCCACTCATGCACTGGTTTGGCCTCTGCCCAGCTCTGCTGAGCTCAGTGGGGTTGGCCCAGGTGGAAATCAGTGCAAATTTGGGCCCTTGCTCACTAATACTGGCCTTTAGAAGTAGCAAGAGGACTCTGATCCTAGAGCCGTGTTGAACAGGCCTCATGTATTTTGCATAGTGAGCACAGTCTGGAAGCATGTGTGTATGTGTGCAGACATAAATATTCACTTATCTAAGTGTATTTTCTGTAGGAGTTAAGCTGCCTAATAACATCGCTGTTACGATTTTTGAGGATATTCTGCGTTAAGCACTTAAAATGGTGGAAGGAAACATCAGTTCATAAAGGGGCATGTGTCTCTCCATGTACATGTTTAGTCACATGGATGAGGAACTGATGGTGTCAGGAAGTTCTCTCAGTGATGGTATTACATGAGCTGTGGTTCTTTCCAAAAGCTGAGATGCTGACAGCATTTTGCCTAGCTGGGCACTGGTTATTTCCCTCCACTTCTCCAGAATTTTTCTTGACAGGAGATCACGCATTATATACTCTAGAATTGCTTTGT
>PPHD01017994.1:0-14783 GCA_002909625.1 Bambusicola thoracicus
AAAAAAAAAAAAAAAAAAAAAAAAAAAAGAGGGTATGTTTAATGTACAACTTCTATATACATCACGGCCCTTAGGCAATAAAAAAATATTTTAAAAAATGATTAAAGGAATTGTGAAGAACTGTCATTGTGGAAGGTCAAAAAAAAAAAACCCAGATGTAGACAAGACAGTTCTGGTGAGGAAGCAATTGATGTTTATCATCAGGTTTTGTTTCAAAATCTTTCAGCTTGAACTTTTTGTTTTGTTTTGCTCCTAGCCTAATGTTACCATTTCTCCAGAGGAGAAAGCAGTCTCGTTTTGTATTCTGACTACTGACTGACGCCCTCCTTGATCCCCTACACCTACATCACTAGAATCTTCTATTGCACAGAGCTTTGGGTGATGGTATACAAGTTTTTTTTCATTTTTTCCTTATCTGAAAAAATAAAACACACAGGAACTTGGTACGTTGGTTACTTTCCACCTTTTTGTTTCAACGTGGTGAGATTCTTTCCGTCGTACAATGGTTCGCCGTAACACCTTTTTTAAAAAGTCACTAGTTCGCTTCCCAAAAAATATGCAATACAAACATGGAAAAGAACATTGAAAAGGATAATCTATGGAAAAAAAAAAAAAAGTGTGACCTTTGAATGTACTAGACAGCAACTTTGGTTAAAAAAAATAAAATAAAAAGATGTACTTATACACATAGACAGCAAATATTAATTTTGTAACTGTTCAAATTAATAATTTCTTTAATTCCCAATTGGTAAATAGTGAATGGGGCAGAGGAGCAAAGATTCTTTTTTTTTTTTTTTTTTTTTTTTTTAACCTTCTTCCTACGTTGGATAAACAAGAACAGAAAACAGCCAGTTATATGTGACCCTCTAATCTCCACTCACACATGCTTGGCTTCTCACTTATGTCATAACTGCCCAATCTGAAAAAGTACATCACAGATGACAGATGCAACCAGAGAGTTCAGGACAGCAGATATTGAGATATCCAGCAAACGACCCTCGTGCAAAAGGAACTCTGAGCGGTTCTCGTCCACTCTAGCCATGGCCAGCAAGGCCTTGGCTGCCCTGCACATCATGTCTACGCTAGGCGGCTCCAGAGGCGGAGGCTGCATGTGCATGAGGTTATGCTGGCTCTGCTGGTACTGGGCCATAGTGACCCCATCCTCCAGGAAGCTTATCAAGTTTCCGATGCTTCCCTTCTGCACAGCTATTGCCCTTGCTGCTAATGTGTCCCCCTGGGCAAGGTTCGATAAGAGCGCCATGGACATTTCTCGGCAGACCGGGTTTTTGCGGTCTCCGACGTACCTAACTAAAGTAGCGTAGAGTTTCTCCTGACGACTGAATGGGGGGGTGGCCAAGATAAGGTCCACATTATTGTCCTGGATACTGAGCTTACACAGGGTCTCCAGCACAAGTCTCTGAGGCGAAAGAACTGAGTTGGGCCCCACGGTTGGAAAAGGATCCTGTGCCTCTGCAGATGGGCACACCATCCAGTGCAGCAAGCCATCCAAAATTGGCAAACAGATGCTTTCTGTGTAAGCAGACAAGTCTAGCTGCCCAGAAATGTTGGCTAATGTGACCAATGTATTATCCCTCAAGACCTCGAGGCAGTCCCACCACCACTCATCCTTGCTGCAGGCCACCCCTTTGTCCTCCTCTTCCTCCTTCTCGTAAGTCTGAGGCGCTCGCTTTCTTTCTGGATGCTCATGGTGAAGAAGGATCAGCTTTCCCAGGATCAGCACCAAGCCTGGATGTTTGGACATTTCGGTGTCGTTGCCAGGCACAAAAGACAAGCTACGGACGATATTTGACACACAGATGCAGCGTTTGGCCAAGGAGTCTTGCCAGTGAGTTATGGTGCATAGAGGAGTCTCATCCCGGCTCCTTGGCTCATCCTCTAGCAGTTTAATATTCCGGTGGCTTTTGGCTTGATGGATCCCAAAGGGAAATTTACTGCTCTCTGTTTGGGAACCAGAGTTTGAGTCTTCAGGCAATGCTCCTGGCCGAGCTGAGAGGACATCATCAATGGTTGCTGTTATACTTTTTTCTTGTTGTTCCTCAGATTCACCTTTCCCCTCGAGGTCTTTCTTTTTGCTTGGAGAGTTTGAGGGAGGAGGGGCTTTCCTGCGTGGAGGAATCTCCATTTTGCTTTCGAAGTGAGTCTGGATATGCTCAGTTGTGTCACCACCACCAAGCTGCCAGTGGAGAAGTCCACTATCAAATTCCTGAACGCGTCCAAGTTTGTCAGATCGATCGACAACAAATAGATTATTTTTCTTTACAATCTTTATTGGCAGCTTGTCAAATTTACTGGCTTGTTTTGGCCTTTCGCTTGGATCAGCAATGGCACCAGGAGTGGAAAAAACAACGCTCTTTTCTTCTCCTTCTACATTTTCATCATCCCCCTCCTCCTCCTCTTCATCAAAACAGTCAATACATTCGTCGTTCTCCTCTTTTCCAGTATCCTCTGCCAAGGACTGACTATCATCTTTCTTGGCTGATTTGTGATCAAGTGCTTTGTGACCTGGATCTCCCACTTCATATTCCATAAGGATTCCAAAAATGTCAATCAGGCATTTTCTAAAATATTCTACTAAAAGCTCAAGAAATCCAGACAACTAAGGGGAGAAAAAACAAACAAACAAACATAAAGAACAAATAAATATTTTTGACTGCATGGAATTTCATATGAAACGCTGAAGCGTACAACTTCCTTCCTTTTGCTGTGGACTTGTGGCTAGGTCCTGTATGGCAGAAGTTAATCAAATGAAATTTTTCTAGTTTCTGTCCAACCAGTATGTAACACCAGACCATCACGATTCCATTTGCTTTAATTGTAACAGCTACGGAAAGTACAGTACTTTTATTCATATGCACTAGCACCTTAGCTAGTAGTTAGCCTAGTTGTTCCATCCTGGGAAGTGCCAAATATACTTTATTGTCTCTTCAAAGTACTGAAGTTTCTAACCCTCTTTGCTTTTCTGAATTGTACTTTTATTAGATTCCGGAGGTTGACAACTCTTCATCTCTTCCTTTGTCTCTCAGTCTCTTAAGATCAACTGTTCTGTTAGAATCTGCAGTTCAGGTTCAAGGTACTGATATCCCAGATTAATAACCCATCTCTACTGGCATGGCTTTCTTTTTGCCTGGCAGTATTTAAAAATTGTCATTGAAGGCTGGTGGTGTAAGTCATCCTTCAGAAACAGTTTTCATTTAGCTTTAATCCTCTTAATTAACTTGTAATCACTTTCTCATGGAAAGGCAGTAGTTGGACTCGGTACTAATTTACCCTCAGTGGCTTAATTATTAAAAATTCTTTACTGCTATGATACATTCAGCCTGACTGTCTGCCTTTTAATGGTAGTTTTAATTGTGGGCTAATAGGTGTTTAGCCAAATGTATCCTTTCGCCCATTCTGTATTCTCACCATTGCCAAAAATCCCAAAGAAATGATAACAAACAGACGTCTATAAACTGCAGGAATTATCAATCGTCATATGGAGTCCTGACTGACACTGGAAATCGAGTTCAAGACAAAAGCAACCTCCAAAATCTAAAATAATCTTGTATTCTGTGCAATTTTAACAAGGTGCATTAATGCGCCTCTAACAGAATTCAGAGGAGACTCTCTCCCTTAACTCCAAACACCTGCAACAGTTACAAACCTAACCTAATTGTCTAGATTCTTTTAATAATCAATGATCTTTTAGAGGCCATTTCTGGGCTATGATTCATCTGGCCTATTTTAGATCTCTACTTTAGAATGAGATGAATTATGCTACAGATATCCCTAGTTCTAAAGTTAGGTGGGATGAAATGTATCATCTGTGTCTGTATTTCCTTAAAAAAAGGTCATTATATTTTAAAAAAGATGAGTTCCACTATTAGTAGTCAGGGAATGAGTGGAGCAGAGTAACTGCACAAATTTTAGATTATGTGCATTACCAGCACACCATCTATAACAACCACCTGGTAGGCTGATAGGTAGAGCAGGGTTGAAAAATGCTGGGAGGGAAAGAGGCAAAAGCATATATTGTTAAATTGTATGTTACTATCCCATGAGCAGACAGTGGATTTTAGCCTTTCAATTGTTTGATAAACCTAGTATTTTTGTACAAGCTTATTTTGTGGGAAGAAGGAACAAAAAAACCAACACAGTACCTCACAGCCTAGTATAGGGCTAATGAATAAGACGAATAGTGACTGGAAGACAGTCTCAAATCTAACACCATTCTGCAATGATTTTTTTGGAATCTTTTTTTAGGCAAAATTACTAACACACTGCTATTTTCTGGGATTTTCCTTGTTCAACAACAAATGTGAATTTACACATTAGTCTTCTTACAGTGTAAAAATTCTTACGTTCCTATGTATCCCTTTCCACAAAAGGTGCTCACCTTATTATTTCCCCAATTCCACCCTCAATTACATTTTGTTACTCGCTGTTACCGATCATTACAAATTGAAGTTTTGCAGTATTCTTACTTAATACTTACTTACTTACGTTAATATATTTTAAGAGACTTCAGCATTTTCATATCTATCTTATTAGCATTTTCTCTCCTTGGTAAGTTTATAGGTATATTGCTTTCCCACCTACCTGAGAGAGGTTGAAAGTAGCGACAGTGCTATCATCATATAGAAGAATATTAATAGTGTCTAGTGCCCAGGTACTTTCAGCCAAAAGACCAGATTTAAGAGACATCATCACTCTCCAGGCCTCAGGAGTTACTGGAGAAAGAAAGGATAAGCATAAAACAGTATTAGTGCAACCTTTGAAAACTTGGTAAGTTTTGATAGAATAAACTGCGACATTCTAAGGATGCAAAATATACAGGAAATAGTTACTGAATAATTACTGAAACACTGCTTAAGACCCTGGTTTTACCACTTAGCACTGCTACGCTTTTCTGTAACTGTTACTTAGTGCTAATTCTGGAAAGCATTTTACTGGGGCCATTCTTCCTGACGTTGCTGAAGAAATCATCTTAAACATTTGAGTAGCTGGCTATAACAAACAGTACATAAATACAAGTAGAATATTCTGTCATTAATATCGGAACCTGAGGTATGGGAACTTGAATGCGTGAAACGTAACAGGAATTCAAGATAAGAATATACTTAGGAAAGAATTTGGAGAGAAACAAAAGTGACAAATAATATGGCATGAACAAACGGGCTACTCAAGTAAGGAAAGATGCTGTAAGGACACAGAGCAATAGCTCTGTTGTGAGCTTCCATGGAACGAGAACGTGGAAATCTTTGCTCACCTAAATGTTGCACCGGTGATTTAACAGACATTCTGAAGGATCTTTCAACAAATAGCATTTGGAAGTCTGAGACAAGCTTTACTTTTAATGTAATATTGCACTTAGTGAGAACTCAGGTCTCCATATAGAAAACTGATTTCATGGAATGCTGAACTTGGTGGCATGAGATTTGTCATCCTCACTGATACATATACTATTACATTTTTAGTGAACACATAATAGTTACCAAAGTTAATTATTTGTCAAAGCAGTCTTAACATGTAAAATAAAATAAAAACCAAAGTTCTTTTCCCCCAGCCTGTTTTGGCATTTGGCTTTTGTTTTTATACTTACCAATATCTTTTGAGGTAATCTTTCGTCTTGGTTTTAAGACTGGTTGCGATGCTTCTACAGAGCCTGGGGGGAAGGTAATTTCTCGCCTAATCGGTGGTGGTTGGGGTGGAGGTCCTGTGACCTGTGACACTGGAACTGTGGGCATAACCTTTTGCATCTTCATGGAGGGTAGGAAAGGAGACTTGCTTGGAGACATACGGTTTTCCAAAGAGCGCTGGAAGGATGCTGGACTTGGAGCTCTAGAGATGTGATTTGGCATAGAGGGTGGTGTCTGGTAGGATGACTGAGGAGGCCTAGTGATAGGCTGCATGGAGGCTGAGGATGACATATAAGAAGGCTGACGTTGGTTGACATGAGAAGGCCACTGACTCTCGTGGTTTATCCTCTGGTCAGGTACCATCATATCATCAGTGCGATTCATCCCTGGATACGGTGGGGCCTGTGCAGGGCCTCCTGGACCTTGCCTGTTCTGGTAAGGGTAAGGCATATCGTTTCGTGTTGGCCACATGTTCTGCTGAGGACCTTCACTGGAGGATGATGACTGCATGGGGCCACCAATCATCTGGGGAGGTATTCCATGCTGCTGCATTTGTCCTGGGCCCTGCATCCTCTCCCTGTTATACGGATACGGATATTGTCCCTGCATAGGCCTCCTATCAGGCCCAGAGTAAGCATTGCTGTACTGGTTATACATTTCTTGTTGCTGGTTGCCATACTGCATGTTATACATATCCCCTTCGTGGCGTTTGGCTGGAGGCCCATACATGCCATCCATGTGTCGCTTGTAGTTCTGAAAAGAAAAATCAGAAATAAAATTTGTCACTTTCACTACATACACAATAATAGAGATTGGCTGTAAGCTCATTTAAAAAGCTGGAGGCTCCTAGTTCTGGAGGGCTTGTGCTGATTCCAGTCAGGCACACAGTGCCGTGATCGAGGCTTTCTATTTTAGCCTCTGTTGTGCTGCATTTATAACTTAATTTCAAAAGGAAACTTATCCTTGGGCTAAATTTTCTTATGCTTGCTCTCGTTTTCCCCCCTTTCCCTTTCCTATTCTGTCTGTCAGATGAAATTCCATTGGCCACTTAAGACATGCAGGAAAAGGCAACAGTCCTCACCAACAAGATATTTTCATTCCCATTTTATGCTTAGTCTGCTAAGAAGACAAATCTTAAAAAAAGTCAAAACCACTCAATGACTTAATCTCTTCAAGGGACAAACACTGAGTAAACTCTTAAAATAACAAGATATGCTGCAAGTGTGCATGTCTGAATGCTGGATATTACGACAGAGCATAAGAGACACACCATATATTTACTATCAGGAGAAAACATTCCCCTGCCTTTGTTACTCTGCGTGATTCTCTGAAAGACAGTCCTGCTTGGGCAACCAGCCCTCCTTCCCAAATCATCCTAATCACATTTAATTTATTGTGAGATTATTGTAGCAACTGCTCACATCGAAAAGTCCTATTCTGGCTTACGCAGCATCTTACACTGCTGATCAGTAATGAATGAAGCAACGTTCCCTTCTTTGTTTTTCACCCTCTCAATTGGGGAATGCTGTGTGAAGTAAGCTGCTATATAGTCAGGGGAGCCGAGCTGTTTATAAATCATACAAGCCTGTCTGCTTTTAAGACAGCAAGAAAAAAAAGATGGGCTGTATTTTGAGGAGAAAGTAAGTGGTAAAGTTTGCAGGGGTCCTTATATCCTCAGGGAGTCTGATGCACAGTTCAAACTACACCGAATGCTCTCAAGCAAAAAACATTTGAATTAAATTGGCCATTTCTGAATATATGATGTGTGGTAAACTCAAAGTTATGGTTCCCATGGTATCTATATCTACATATAGATAAAATTCCGTATGTATTCTATATGGGTCAGTTAAAACAGCTCTGGGATTCATAAACTCATCTTCCAAATTTGGTGCACATAAAACTGCAACTGCTGAATTGCTTGAAAGTAGATGTATTTTTAACTTGCTATAGAGCTGCCTGGCTACCTAAGAAAAACCTATTTTCAGTTTTACATAAACTACTTGCTGTGGTAAATTCCACGCTTTGGGCCAATTCATACATTAAGAACTGACTCAGTAGTTGCTGCACCTAAAAAGAAGGTGCTTGTTCTGCTACAGTGATTCCACATGCTTAAAGCAGACACCCGGGAATGAAGCATGTGCCTTTGTCAAGGCAGTTCTGAGCTCTTGTATATGCAGTGGCAAGATGCTTAACGGCAACCAAGCGCTGAGGACAGTGATGCACCTCAATTCCTACTCCTGTGTAAGGGTTCAGCAGGTGACCAAGGCCGCACAATGTGTCTCTTTCCACTGGGAAAGGGAAGTTGTGAGACCTCGCGCAAGACAAAAATACACTAACACTGGTAACCTGCTGTGTAGTAACTCTCAGCCTGTAAGCATTCATACAAGAACTGAAAAACCTGGCTCACAGTGCTTTGTTAGCCCCAGGGGTTCATGCACAAAGCACCTCCCTCCCAGTCATTCCCTAGCCTTCAGGCTATGGATAAAACTCTGACAGGATTATTTTTCACATTCTTGAACCACTACAAGGTGAAACCTAGGAAATTGAAAGAAAATGGTGGGAGCAACCTGGTCTTTAGCTAGGTGGAAAAGGGGAATGCTCTGGGTGTGGGGGAGTGGGGGGGGCAAGGCCAGGATTCTCACCCTTCGCTCTTCTGTTTTTTGCATTCATGCCTGAATGCATTATGCATTATGCGTTCAAGAGCCACTACACAAAGCACATAAACAGCAACAAAGACAGGGCCCAATGTATATTTTCACAAATTCTAGTTGCCTCCTTGCTTTAACGAATACGTAGTTCACATACAACCTACCTATTTTAGCATGGAATATCACAAACTCTTCTATTATGCATCTTCTCAATTTCCCCACTAAATCACCTTGACTGCTCAAATACGTTCATAATGAAGAACAACAAAACAGGTTTTTGATTACACTATCTCAGAGATCCTATGAACTAAAGCGATAGGCAAGAAATCAAACTTTGTAAACATTTTTAGTACAACGTAACCTAAGATCTCCATTTTCTTTTCTTTGTTTTTTAAAGTCTGAATTTCCTAGTGAATCATAGCATCACTGAGGTTGGAAAAGGCCCCTAAGATCATCCAGTCTAACTATCCACCTATCACCAATATCTCCCACTAAACCAAATCCCTCAGTACAACATCTAAACGTTTCTTGAACACCTCCAGGGGCACTGATCCCACCACCTTCCTTGGCAGCCATTCCAGCACATGGCCACTGTCTCAGAGAAGTGAAACGCTATCCCAGACAGAAAAGGACTACCTGTAAGTAGCTGAAAATGAATGCATTTTGATAGTTGTGTCACAAGGAAACACCTTCTATTTTGGAAGCTAGCTTCAATTGTTGTGTGACTAGAACTGACTTCATAACATGCAGAATGAAACTATGACCTTGCTGAAGCCAGTGGAGTTTTGTCATTAACTTACAAGATGTTATTTTACCCACAAAGCAGTAATGATACATCTTACAAAAACCTTAATTATTAGTATCATTCATATTTACAAAGATTTTATAAACAGAGACTGAAATGTACAAATGTTTAAACTAAACTAAACTAAAACATTTTTTCTCATGTATTTGTAACGTATTACTGGAGAGAAGATACAGGGAAAATGACATCTGATATATACTAAAGATAAGTAACTCAGGTGATCCATCACAGCATTCTAGTAACTGTGAGTACCGTGTTTTACACTGTTCTTGTTTTCTGTTGGGTTCACTTGGCTATGTGACATAAGTTGAGTCAATCTGCCAGTCAAGCAATACTTTCCAATTTGCCTCTGAAAGTAAGGCAGCACCACTTTACTAGCCTATTAATTATACTTTCCCACTCTGCTGATTATTAGCTTGGGACATTCACTTGATACACATTCAAAGCCACAAAACTTCTAGAACTTCTGTTAAAATATATGCCCTTCCAGGTGTAATGAACATCATCTCCTATAGCTGTATATATGCTGCTTACCTTTATGGGCTGGGATTCTAACCTGGACTACAGTGCTCCTCTGTGCCAAAAGACATACATTCCATCAATAAAGTTTTGAGTGTATACAGAATTTTTGAGCAGCATTTATTAACAAAAGAGCATGAATATAGCCCTGTTCCCTTCTCCTACCTGCTGCTGTGGATACATTCCAGGTTGATGTCCTCCATATGGTGGCTGTCCTGAGGGAGGTCCTTGTCCTGGATACTGCTGCCCATATGGTTCGTGCCTAAAATGAAGCATTCAAATCAACACTTAGAACTGCTGGAGTTTCTAAGACACCAGGGAAGGGACACTGCTCTCATGATCTTGCACCTTGAAGATACCTGTCATTTGGAATCATTGTGAAGACATGGTGTGGGATGGTCCAGAGACTAATATGGTAATTTGCTGGAGCTGGCAGTGGAAAGAGGAAGGCAAAGCAGACAGAAGGAAAGAGGAGCAATGAAGCTGCAGCAGAGAGATTTAGGAGTAGCGATAGGAATGGGAATAGTGTACGGTCAGCAAAGAGGTAAGAAAGGCAGCTGTAGTGACACTAGGAACCAGTCACAGCAGGATAAATTCCTGATGTATATAGCTCAAAGGTTGAGCATGTCAAGATAATTGTTTTTTACAGTGTACATTTCCAGGGAGACTACTTTCTGGATTAAGAATGTAATAAATGTATAGATATATAGGTTAAGTACACAACCAATACCTAACTGCTAATTTGAAGAGAAATTCTAAGATTCTAAATTGTGATATACTATAATATGTAGCATTTAAACACATCTTCAATGAGTAAAAACAGTGCTTTCACAGTTTTGCTAAAATTCATGTGATTTTTAACTAAAGCTGCATAATGAGGCATACACAAGAAGCAGTGCTGAGCTGCACTTGGAAACTTACCTGTGGCCCCTTATGACCTCTGAGGGGCACTGCAGTGCAACTGCAGTATTTTTAGCACATCTGAATGAAATTTTGTTTGCAGAAATGAAGTACTTGGAAAGTATTAAGACTAAGACAACACTGTCTTGCAGACCAGTACGTGAGTAATTACACTCTGTACATAACCAGTAAGAACTTATCTATTTGAGTATAATAATGGGAATTATATATCACAGACAGTCTGAGAAACAGAACAGGATTAGGGAACCTGATATGTTAAATGAACTGATGAGATACGGCTTTTCCAAAAGCAGAGAAAATACATATTTTTTTGTGCCCTGATGAGAGTGAAAGCAACAGTTTTTCAGTATCTCCTAAAACGTTGATGTAGATGGAGAGAAAATACCTAACAACAGTTAAATAAACCATATAGCTGACAGGAATTGCTTACACTCATCCAAGATTGGATGTGCAATTAGCTGAAACTGGGCAAAGGTACATGTATTATATACAAGGAAACACTTTCTAAATGTTAGTTTGGTTAGGCACTGGATAACCACAACCCAAGAGAAAGTGTGGAAGCTTCAGAATAGGTGTCATTCAATGCTGCACTGAAGAACTTTGGCTTGTACATTCACTTCAGTGTTGGCAAGGAGATATACAAGGTAGTATGCATGCTCCTTTTCTAACATCTGCGATCCTATAGCTACACAAAGTCAACCAATTTTCCCAAGCCTCTGTTACTCTCCAGAAACTGAACCAATGGTAAAAAGCTAAATAAGAGCAGGCAAAGCATAAGCAACACCAGGAGGTCGCATATTCTATGTGCCCTCATAGAGTCTGCTAGCACTCATTAGCTGGTTATTGAAGATATTACAAACAGAGAAATCAATGTTCACCTTTGCTGGCCAGGGTAACGATTAGGAGAGTACATGCTTGGGTCACTGTTTGAAGGCACCATGTTGCTTTGACCAGGTGGTCCCATACTGCCTTCAGGACCCAGCCCATGATCCGACCTAAAAAATGACAAAGGAAACCCCATTCCATAAAAAGTACTTATTCTCCAAAATTGGCAACAAAACAAAACATATCCCTTAAAGAAAACATTCTCTTGACTTGTCATCTTCCACTTTAATCGGACTTCCCAGCGTATGACCTGTTGAGCAACATTACAGTTGTGGTACTCCACACACCTACTACTTCAAACTATGAGAAAAAACTCTGCTCCACAGCTGCACTGAGAAGACTCACACTGCATAACTTTGGCTGCCACCAGGAAACAAGAAGGGAAGCTACAGCACACAAGCTAATGAAAGTAAAAGTGGGAATATTGCCAGAGCTGCAAGAACTACTCAAATACTTAATACAATCCAAACATTCTCCAACGTCTCTGCTTGCTATAACAGTGTTCAGTTGTCAGATGTTTCACTGTTCCGTTTTTTTTTTATTCCAAAGGCTTTCCTGGGATAAACAAAGAGAACCAAATTTATTTTTGCTTACTTCACTGAAGGCAAACTTATGAGGGCCCTGACAGACACACTGAAATACTAGTACCCCTACAGCTCAGACAACAGACTCCAGACTCTCCAAAGACAATACACTAACAGACCACAAACCATACATAGGCTGTGCATTTTGTTTTTCAGAAAAAGCCCACCAACAACTGTTTAGGTGAAAACCTGGCAAGAAGACTCAAGTGCTACTTTCTGCCATCACAGCCCAGCACAGCAGCCAGCTGAAGGCAGCTGTCAAACACACTCACTTGCTGATCTGCTGCAGCTTGAGCGACTTAGAAGGTTTAACAATTCCTCCTTATTAATTCCTGTGAACATGCAGTCATTACCAATGGTTTAACTCCCAGTGACTTAGTACGATGCAGTAGGAAATACAGGTTGCCACATTCTTTGCAATGTGAGATGGGAAAATGAGAAGGGAGATGATGGCTTTCACTAACGGTCTCTGCTGTTTCCCGAGGAAAAACTCACCTCCTGTCATAGCCACTTCCATAGGAGAACTGCTGTCGCTGGCTCATGCTCATGTTGGACATCGCTCCAGATGGACTCTGGTTATACATATCCTGTATTCCGCTGTTAGGCATTTGTCCAGGGGTCATGAAAGGCTCGTTGCTTCCAGGCACTGCAACAGTAAAGGAAATTAAATATATTATTCTGGGTGTTTGAAGATATCTTTCTATTAAATGATATATCTTAAAATAATGTTCAGATCTCTAACACTGCCAAGGAGAATTAGCTGGTGTCTGACAAGCTCTCCAGGGCCTGATGAAAACTCATGAAGTACTACCACTACCAAGATGATGGTTATAATAATATATAGGAGCTGCAAGTGAAGAGAATAATCTTATCATACCAAACCAAGCTCATCAGGCACTGAGGCAGATTCTTCCCTGAGGTCTTTATAGCTGAAGATGAACTTGCTCTTGCTCTTTTCACCCCCAAGAATGCTAAATACGAATTCAAACATAAACCTTACAAAACAGACGAACATAAATCTCATAGTTTGGATTATAAAGCTGCAGGAATCAGGCTCTTCTTTTTTTCCCATAAAGCACTCATGTATATATATATAGAGAGAGAGACTTGCTTACAGAAAGGTTACTGTATCCTAAGGTAGCTTCTTGAGCAGGATGGGCATATTCTAAAGGTCCAAGAAAAGGCACATATAGTATGATATTTCATATAATTTCCCAAAGAGACAGAAGAAGTGACTCTATCCTTTAGTCCTTTCTTGTAGATACTGAACAGACATTTCTGTTTTGACTTACGGTAAATATGATACGTATGACAAAGTGTAATAAACCCACTTAATCTCATGTGGATACAATAATTACAATGAATCTAAGGCAGAGAGGACCTTCCTCTTATTCCAAATGTGTTGCACCAGGGACTGCAGTCCAGGTAACATCATTTAAAGGAAAGGTTTAAAAAAATTGTATCAGCATAGCTAGCTATCTTAAACTATCTCCTCACTGCAACACATATGAGGGAGCTTGATCTTGGTAGGTCCCTTCCAACCGAACAGTTCTAGTCTAATCTAGTTTACTCTAGTCTAGTCTGGTCTGGTCTCATCTGGTCTGGTTCCTTCTTCCTTTGATTTCTGGACCTCTTCGTCCTGTTTCTCCCTTTTGCTCTCTTCCAATTTCTACTTCTTACTTTCACCTCTTTCATCTGCTCTTCTCTTTGCAGCCAGTATGAGTCCTGCTTATGTTCTGACTTCTCACCTTCCTACATACAAGGTACACACGATTGGTTCACTTAAAGCACATGTTCCAATTTCCACGCAAACATCTATAAGTTAATTGCCACAAGGGACAAGAGTCAGGCTTGACATTAGTTTTGGTTTTTTGCTTTCTAAAAATAGTGTGTCCATCACCTTTTGTCAGGGGTTGTCCGAAGAGAACAGAGTAAGCTTTCCTATGCTGGAAAATATGTAAATTAAGACAGAGAGCATTAGGAGACTTGCTCAGTTGCACACACTGTTCAGCTCTACCACAATCAAACCTGTTTCTTCACAGCTTCATCTTCCAACACCAAAGTCCAGCATCTGATATGCAGAGTTGTTACCCACATTCATAAAGCATACTGCATTGCATAAAATCTATCCGTAGGAATTTATGCCATTGTTTCTGAAATTTGTTGCTAGAAGCAGTTTTAGGAAACAGTTAAGCCTAAAATACACAGCATGACCCTGTGAAGAAAAGTACGACCAGAGTAGAATGAAACAATTGCACTGCATCTCCCTTTTTGCTACAAGAACACCACATTGCCAACAGCACCGTCAGGTACACGTGCAGCTCATTCTGATGACTAGAGTGTCCCAATTACATTTGTGTGAGTAGGGAAGAAGATGCTACAAAGAAAATACCTTTTCTCATTCCACCAAAAGGATCTTTATTCGGCTCATATGGCATCCTTCCCATCATATCTGGCATGTTTATTCCCTGCTGGTATGGTGCATTTGGCGTCATGGAGTTTCGCTTCGGGAATGCTGAATCACTTACATCAGAAAAGGGATCATGCACGCTAACTGCGCTGTTTCTAGCAGATGAGAAAAAGGAGGCATTAACATCATCGTGTATTCGTAAGAACTGTGAAAACAGACCAGACTATGAAACACTGCTGCGTTTGTCAGTGATCAGCACAGGATACATCTGAGGAAGAAGCAAACAATTTTCACAATCATTAAAAAAACTACCCTTTTATTTTCCCAAGTTTATCTGGGTACTTACCTTAACGATCAGGGTTTTTCACCTAA
>PPHD01017995.1:0-14783 GCA_002909625.1 Bambusicola thoracicus
AAATCCAGGAGTTGGACCTGATGATCCTTGTGGGTGCTTTCCAACTTGGGATATTCTATTGTCTGTATGACATCTACTCTTTTGGCTCGTTCCCCCTGAGCACAGCATCGCTGCTCATTCCTTTATCCTTTTATTCCTCAATTCTCCTCATTCCTCGCCAGCCACTGTTCAGTCAGGGTGTCCTCATCTTCTCCCAGGCTATGGCCAGCTGAGCCTTGAGCACTGAGTGGGAACTGAAGTAGAATCTCCTCCCAGCCCCTCATCGTGTGTGTGATGGCTGGGGGCAGTGGGGAGGCAGTTGCAGGCAACATTGTCCCCAACATATCTGCTGTTTTCCAGGCAGCACACATCCATGCAGGTTTTTTCAGGGACTACTGCATAGGATAGATGTGATTTGAATTTGACAAAAATGCATGATTTTGGCACATGAATGTTCGCTTGTTGAATTTCAAGTCAGAGAGTCATAAACTGAATGTCCAACTGACTCTTGCTGCAGTGACATTAGGATTTGTATTATAAAAGGAATCAAAGTATTTTCCCATAATCTTGTTCTTTTAAATGCCTTCCAATATCTTTCCTCAAAGTTACCGTTTCAATTAAGCCTCATGCAGCTGTCATTTCAGTATAGTTAAAATGCAGTGAAACAAAAACAGTCTATCTGGATAATATATGACAGTACTAAAATGGACTTATTGAAAAACAAGCACCAGGCAATTTTATCTAGTGTTGCCTTTGCTGTCTTCTAATAAGGAGATACAACATTTGGTATATGTGGGGGAATGACCACCTACCATTTATGATTGAAGATAAGGTGATAAGATGCTGGTTGAGAGGGGGAGTTAATTTCTTGCCTTGTTAGTTCATCAGCTGTCTAAATGCAAACTATGACATTTCTAAACACATTCAGCACAGGTTGTGCCCGGAACAAATATGTTCCAAATTCAGCCCCCTTTTTCAGATAACAAAGGCAATAAAGATAGTACATGTTCTGGAAATAGTTGCTGAAAGTTTGCTGAGGTCAGAGTTTTCCCGGAGTAAGGTGAACCAGATTAGCCATGGGTCGTTTCTTCTTGGGGAGACTTGTTAATTTGTTATCATCTCAAAATAGCTGTGATTAGGGTGAACCGGGAATATTCTTGGGTCAGGAAATGTGAAGCCAAGGTAGTAGGGTCACAGCTCTGGCAGCCAGCAAGTATTGCTGGGAAAAAACTGATAGAAATGGAGAGATCATTGTTGTTGTCAGTTGATGAGAAAGCAACGTCTAGGCAATGCCAGCTATTTGGGTGTTTTTCCCTCCAGATGCCTTGCAACACTCCAGTGCTGTTGCCTCCATTGGTATGCATTCCATGCATCAAAAATTGCTATCTGTTTGGACATTATCTTCTGTGCCTCAAAGAAGGTTGTTCAAGCAGAGCCCCTGACCCCAGCACACTCCTCTGTCCCAGACCCTAATAGGAGAAAGTTTTCACTGAGTCCTCTAGCGTAATTCCCCGGACATGTCCCGCTGGCAGAGGCGTATCATCAGATGGTTGTGTGAGAATGAGCTACCTTGATCAACACGCCGTCTATTGCAACCCGTGACACACGGGGTGCCCACAACCAGATTTTCATGTGACGGCATAGGAGCGATTATCGCAGCCGGGAAATGTCACACAATGTCACGCACTGAAGTGAAGTTATGCTGGTTAATAGTGAAGTTATTCTTGTTAATGGTGGGATCGGCATCATACCTCCACAGCGGCTCTTAGCAGCTGCTCAGAAATACAGATGTGAAGGGGAGCACCAACAGACCACAAAACTGAACAAGTCGTCTCAGCTGAGCTACAGGCTCTGCCTGCAGATGAGGTTTGAAAGCTGAGTAAAACTAAACCAAGCCCAACAAAACATGTTAAGTGTCATCCTAGAAAATAAATCATGGAACAAAGACAAGTTTGAAGGTATCTCTTTTCTCTGGCCCTAACGCCTGAGATACAGTGTATTTTTCAGCAGAAAGGATGTGCTATTGTTTTGATGTATACAGTTCTCAGACCTCGGAAGACACTTAGAGTGTCTTCCAGTACTTGAAGGGAGCATATAATCAGGAGGGTGAACGGTTGTTTACGAGGGTGGATGGTGATAGGACAAGGGGGAATGGTTTTAAACTGAGACAGGGAGGTTTAGGTTAGATATTAGGAAGAAGTTTTTCACACAGAGGGTGGTGATGCGCTGGAACAGGTTGCCCAAGGAGGTTGTGGATGCCCCATCCCTGGAGGCATTCAAGGCCAGACTGGAGTCCCATCACTTGTGCAGAACCAGTGAGTTGGGTTGGGCAGTACGGGTAGATTTCAGTTTGCCCAACCCCTTGCTTAAAACAGGGCTCTCTTCAGTGCTGGACCAGGATGCCCACTGCCTTCACTTCAAGACATCACACTCTTAGTTGCAATGACCTCTTAAGAGGATATGTTTGGAGGTGAGTAGAGGTGGATAAACAAGCAATGTGTCCTTGAAAAGCCCTTCAGAGTGTGAAAACACTCAGTAGACTTTGGCTTTATTGTATTACGTGGGATGTAACTGAAGTCTCCTTCTGTGTCTGAGGTATCCAAATGCTGGTGACAGTGACAGCAAATCTGTGTTAGTGCCAGTGCAGTGTAAAACCTAACCATGTGGGTTAGTGGAACCAGAGGATGAGAAATAGGAGTAGACAGGAGGGTCTGTAGAGTTGTGTTCCCTCCAAGCAAAGAAGGATATGCTGTTATTTTGCTTGAGCATGCACAGCTAGCCAGGCTGGTTATTAGAAACCTAGGCAGGCAGGTACATGCATTAAAACTGAGTTATGAATACCTAACCTGTTTGAATTTATGCTAAGGAAGACGTATTTTCTCCGTGTCAAACCAAGCAATATTGAAACCAGCATTCAAAGCTAAGCAAAATATTGTTTTGTTCTAAAAATGAATGTCCCAGCAATTGGGATCTTCCGTGGAAAGGTAGCTGTAAAATTATTGCATACAAAAGGTATCAGTCTCACTGCTCCACAGTATAGAAGAAATTAATCAGTCTTCCATGGTTACCGAGGAGAATCAGCAGTCCAATCTGGCCAAAACATGTTAAACATTTTTATGCAAAAATGGAAGGTAAATATTGGTGTGAACAAGCAGTGGATTTGTAAAGGCTTTCATGAAGCTGTTGTACATGCAGAAGTTTTTGCACTGTAGCTCCCACATTTACAAGGTGATTTTTCTCCTAGTTTAGGAAGGTAATGTAATCACATCTAACAGCTCCATGATTATAATGCAAGAGGTTAGAAAATGTGAGTGCAGAACCAAAGGCAAAATGAACAGTTACACAGGATGCGTTGTAAACTGTAAATTAAATTAAATTAAATTTAAAATTAATTTCTTTATGGTAGTGTGTAGTTTGTCGTTGTTGTGGCAGATGCTTAAGTAAGAGTTTTCTCTGTCACACCTACAGTGGAAACTTTAGGATAGGACCCATTTTAATCTGCATTGTGCCATAGGATACCACAGCGCCTGAAGGGAACAATTCCTTGTTACGGAAAGCAAACAAGAAGTAAAAAATATCACAGTCAGACGATGCATTTGGAAAGGCTTCTTGGAAAGGTTTCTTGATAAATGTGCCTCTGTTTAGTGAGAAATGGTCTGTAATGTTGAAATAAGAATTGAAAACAACTGTTCTTCTTGGGCAGGTTGACCACTAGTGCAGCTCAGTGCTGCTTCTCTGATTTGCTAGCAAATATCTCGACCTTTTGTGCAGGACGTTTTCTGCTGTTCTGTGTTTCTGTTGAGCAATAGCCTACTATCCACAGCGCCGTGATGGAAATGAGTCAGTTTGCTCCCAAAAAGCACACAGCCCAATATGAATTAGTGGTAAAACGAAGTCCTTGAATAGATCACTAGACATTCAGCTTCCACACAACTGATTCCCTAACAGCGTTGGTTTCAGGGGGGTAGCACAGACCTATTAGGCTAGGCAGCATGAGTAATGCTGCTATAGGAAACGCCAAAGGGTTTATTCATGACACTTGCTGTGTTAAAGGGCGTTAATGAGTGGTGTTCTTCGTGTGGATCAAGCAAATAACTTTCCAGACCTGCTTTGTAAAAGTCAGTCGGAGTTAGGATTGCTCAAATCCTCACAGATTGTGCCTAGAACACTCCGGGATGTTTGTGTTATTTTGATTTCACAGAAACTGGGGGAAAAAAACAACTCTTGGAATGCTGGCTGATGTCAGGTATACTTTTTTGTTGGGTTATGTAAAGCTTGTAATTCAGCATTTAAGCTTGGGTCAGGGTCACCAAGCAGTAGGCTGCCAGCATTGCTAGAGAGTCCCGGAAAGCTCAGGTATTAAAGAGCAAACACTGAGGGAAATCAGAAATTCCATAATAGGAATAGAACTTTCCTCACTGAAAGGCCGATTTGTGGTCCATTTCTTACTATTTATTATTTTTCTCCTCTCAGCTTCCTTTCTTTTCGGTTTGATTTGTGAGTAGTTAAAAATAGCATTTCATCCGAATTTCAACCAGCATGATAATTCATGGAAGTGCTACTTGACATTAGTAATTGTATCAGAATCTGGTCTAAACATTTCTGAATTGGGCCCAATCAAAAGCATGGGATTTAATAGCGCTGTGATTTTGGGCTGACTCATCTGAGAGGCTATTTTGGATTTTTCAAGGTATTACTGTCAGTAAGTAGGATTTTTTTTTTCAGAGCAGAATTGCATGAAAGCCATCAAAGAGCACTAAAAAAAAAAAAAGAGATTAGTGGTCCTCGCTGCCTTTCTGTCTTTAAAAATACCTCTCTGTACCTGTAGATGATCAGATGGAGGCTGACTGAATCAGAAATAGCCTGTTTTTACCATTTTACAAGCATTTTCCATCACAATTGAAATAACTTCAGATCTTATGATGCCCTGCTCATTAGTATTTACTTGGAAGATGATTCCCTAATTTTAGCTGTGCCTGGGCTCAGGTAATCATGTTGGCTCCTTGTGTGGAGCAGACTCCTCCAGGGAGTGATTCATCCCACATCTTACGATGGGGAGAGCCAATTGCTGGAAGATCCTGTCCCTTCCCAGTGCTGCCTCCTGAGCCCACATCTGAGGCCTTCATCCAAGAGACTAACAGAAATAGGAGAAGTAGTCTATGGGTTTTCTTGCTAAGAGATGCAGCTGGTAAACCCACGTGTCATGTCATGCTGGTGGGCATATGATGTACAGGCATGGCCATTTCCAAGCAGAGCTGCCATAGGAGAATGTTAGGACTCCTGCTACCATATAGTACTGCGTGCCTGTGGTCTGTTCCATGTCCTTAATTCCTAAGAATTACCCAAATCACTCACTTTAGTATCTCTGTACAGGTTTTAGGAAAAAACGCGCTGACTAACGTGCTACCTTCTTATCCCTTGCCACAGTTATCTGAAGATTAGAGTTGAAGTGAAGGATGAAACTTTCCTTTGGTGGAGTGGTACCTGACCACAGAGGCAGAGAGCCAGTCCTTACACTTGCCTTTCTAGTATTATGTTCTTCTCAGGCAATTTGATTAACTTAATGTATTCAGCTGAGCCCAGCATTTTTCTGAATTCCAGAATACTGTGGTAAACTGTGAAATAGTGTGGGTCTGGATGATGGAAATAGAGGATGAGCCTTGCTGTAATGTTACCCTTGCATTAATGGTTTCCTGTGCTGTTAGTCCCATACCAAAACCTCATACAGCCAAGAACCTACACCTACCAGACATCTCAGATAAGGGATAAAAGGGAACTCTCAGAGTGGTTCATGTGTGAAACATCATAGTGATATCCTACACCTCTGCCACCCCATCTCAAGGATCTTGGCTCATGTAAACTTGCAGAAGGAGCACAGCAGACTTAGCAGCTTGCTTCCTGCTGGCAGAGCCCACTGCCAGCACAGCCCCACTTGCAGCTGCATTGGAATCACGGCATCCCAAGACTTGTATTTGATCTCCTTGCAAATCACAGGCAGCTCAAGCGCCTCAGTTATGCCACCTTGAATTAGCAGCATCTGCCTTCTGTGTATCCTCGGCACTTGCCCTCTTTCCTTCTCCACATTCCTTGACTAAATATTATTTCTACTTGCAATAACATTGTGTTACATCACCGTAGTGAGATGTTCTCTCTTGTCACTTCTGAGCAGTTATTGGATGCCTCAAGACGTGTCAGTGACCTTGGTCGCATTTCAGCTAGGGGAGCAGTCAGCCTGTGATTTATTTTCTCCTGGTGGGACTATAAAGATCCATAACAAAGTCTCTTTCTGTGCAACACATAGATTAAAGGCAGGGTGTAAAGCTTGATTTCTTTTGAAATAAATCAGTTTCCAGGTGTAGTTCTCTTCACCAAATATTGTGACACTTAGAATCGTAGTATCATAGAATATCCTGAGTTGGAAGGGAACCATAAGGATCATCACATCTAACTCCTGTCTCCACAGAGGACATGAGTGAAATTATCTTACATAAGGCTGAATGGCCGGCCTGTAAAAGGGCAAGTCCTGGCTGCCAACATGTCTTCTCATCATACTTTTAAGTTCCTACCAAGCACAAGACAATGAACGTAGAGCTTTTTTAAATTGGAAAGATGGATCTGTCCACTACCAACAAAAACGTAATTTTATTGTAATGAGGTAATGCTGCTAAGAAGACTAAAATTGGCCAAAATTTTGCCACCAGAGATCCATCTGTGGTCCCCGTTACCACCATGGCATTTAACCATCACAGAATATTTGTCATTGCAACATCTCAGTAAGGTCAGACAGTGCTATGAGGGCTGGTAGGAAACTTGCTGTGGACAGAGGCTGAGCATCTGAGTTTATGCTGAAATCAGAGGGTATTTAGCCTCCTAAATACTTTTCCAGAGTTGTCCTGGTGCCTTGATTAATATCATGAGAGACCAAGAGACCAAAATCTGCTCCTGCTTTCCCTAAGTCTCTTCAGCACATTTGTTCCATTTGCAATGCAGCAGTGCCTTTTCCCCTCATCTCCTTTTCATCAGGTTGCCACTTTTAATCAGTAAATCTGGTAGTGCTGTAATACCAAGAAAATGTCCCTTCTACATTCAGAAGGATGTGGAAATTATTGGTGATACCCTGCCGGAGTCATTAAACCTGATCAGTGGGGGCAGCCCGAGCTAGGCTAATACAACATGGTTGACATGGGCTAGTGGTGACTCATGATCAAAATAATCTAGATGACAAAAATCTCTAGCAGAAACCACTGGGGCAGGTTTCAAGAGGCTTTGAATACTTTTGGATAGAAGAGTGAAGCAGGAGAATAGAAGGCAAATCACAAGGGAAAGAGAAGGACAAGGGAGGAAAGACTCCATGCAGTAGCTTGTGCTAGAAGTAATCCTCTTTAGCATGTACTTATTGCAAATTTAAGAATTAAATAGGTTTTGTTGTTGTTGTTTTTTAACAATTTCTTTGTTATTGTTTTGCTCCTTTTCAGTTTGTGTGCGGTTCTTCCCATGCTGTTCCGTGGACATCTCAAAATTTCCAGGCAAAATTTGGTGGAGGCTCCGGAAGACTTGCTACAGGATTGTTGAACACAACTGGTTTGAGACTTTCATCATATTCATGATCTTGCTGAGCAGTGGAGCCCTGGTAAGTGTATCAGGATTTCCTTGCTAGTTGAAAGCAGACAGGGGTCTAAGATGAGATATTCTTAAATTAGGTGATCTTAGGAACCCTCACAACTTACTTCTCAAAGCAAAGTATGTTTGGAAGTAAAACAGGCTTTCTGCTTTTCTGATTTCATCTGCCTTTTCCATATAATGAGGAACTTTCTTCTGTTATAACATAAAATTGTGATGTGCATAGGTTTTGAAAAGGGCATCTTTAAGGAAGTCTGCATGAAGAGGTAGCCCAGAATTACCACTTCAGTGTCCTGTAGCTGCTCCCTGGTAGCTCCCATCTGAAGACTTACATCTGGCTCTAGGGGTACCTTTTTCTTCCTTTTTTATAACATATTTTCTGACCAGCGAAGGAAAAGATGTAATGAGCAGTGAATCAGAGAACTACCAACAGAGGCAGTGGATGCCTATAACATTCTGAACACAGCTTAGCTTAACACACCATACCTTCTCTGCCCAGAAGTCTCCTGCTTGCAGCTGGAATGAATGTGTGCTCATGGAGACTGGTTGGTCATTGCTAATGACTCTGATAAAGGATCCTCTCCTGCTGAGATCCCACAGGGTGCTGGGATTATCTGCTCTGTATTGCCAGCCTTTGGCTTGTCATGGTAGTGGCAACCAGTGGCAGTTTTTGAGAGTTTGACTGATGGTTCCTGATTTAGTGGTTGGCAACCCTGCCTATGACAGAGAGTTAGAACTGGATGATCTTTGTGGTCCCTTCCAACCCAAGCCATTCTGTGATTTACACGGGTCAGGAACATCCCTGAAATTGGTAGGATTTCTCCCAGGTTTTTAGCTGTTCATGCAGCAAAGAGGTATGTCAAAAGTGTTCTGGAATTCGGTCCAGCAGTCCCTGATGTTCTCCTCAGTGAAGGAGTAAGAAATATATCTGCTAAATTTGCAGCCAGTACCACATTTGGACAGGTTTTTCTGAAGGTTGGGATTAACTTCTGCCAAATGGATGAACCTGCCTTCAATATCTAAGACGAAAGTCTAGTTAAAAAGGTGCATGCTTCACCTCACCAGGGATAATCAAGGGTAGAAAGACCAAATTCAGCATGACTGGTAAGGTAGCAGATTTACTAAATGGAGCTGGAGAGAGAGCAGGCAATAAACAGAATAAACTACATCACAGCACCGCACGAAAGCCGAACACCCCACTGGGCTGTATAAATAAGCATGTTCTTCCACTCCAGTTGGCATCAAGGGGGCCTCAGCTGGAGCATAGACTGCAGCTCTGGGCACTGCACTTTGGGAAAGATGTGGGCTAATTGAAGAAACTCCAGAGGAGGGCAACGCAAATTATCAGTGGCCTAAATAAAAAAAAAGAGGAAAGCACAGAAGAACTGGGCTTGTGTAGTTTAAAGAAAGTATCTGCAGGGAGAGAAGATGGAAATACATAAATGTTGATGCAAAAGGGAAAGAGATAGGTCATTCTTCGGGTCCACTAGGGATGGGCTGAAATTTCTCCCAGGGGATTTCATTTTGTTATGAAAAGCAAAAGGTTGAATAACTTGTGTAGGTATGAATCTACTGAAAATTGTCGCAGCTTTGCTGAAATCAATGGGTTCTGAGAGTTTCTGCACCAGCTTGAGGATCAGTGTGTTAATTTTTTAATGCATTTTAAAGGGGGCATGTCATTTGCTATAATATGCTTCAGAGAAATGCACTTTCTTACATATGCAATTAGAAGCGCCTTAGATCCTGAAGACTGCAGTACAAATCTCATTTACTTTTCATTGCATACTTTTGTGTGTGTGTGTGATGTTGAATTTACTCAGTACACTTGTGCATAAGGGCGAATTCCACTGCACCTTCTCACTTGCCAGCACTGTGCTTTAACATATCAGCACTGCACTTTTAGCATTTGGATTGGAGATGTCAGGGGAAACACACATATGTTTTTTTTCTGTTATTCTGAAGGAGCTTTTCCAAAAATTGAGCTCATCTGGCCAAACCCCTGCAACATGCAGAGTTCCTCAGGGAGCTTAAAGGAATATGGTTTAGTGGTCATGGTGAGGATGGATTGATGGTTGAACTCAGTGATCTTAGAGGTCTTTTCCGACCATAATGACTCGGTGATTCTGTTCTGTTTGTATATGGCGGTCAAATCATGAGGATACATCTACAGCTAATTGCAAAAGATCTGAAAACCTTGTGCATGTAAGCCATAAATACTCAAATTGGGAGTCTGTGTTCTAACAGTAATTGTGGGAAACACTGCAGGTATCATGTTTAATTCTTTTGTAATACACAAAGCAAGGCAAAAGAAACAACCCTTAATGTTAATTTAGTCTTCTGTGTAACACCATAGCTTGTGCAGGAGTACAGTGCACCTGGGGCATTCAGGTTGCATATTCCTCACCACTTATTAAGCTTCTTCCTGGCTCACTGTGTGCTTTTGGTAGACCAAACACAATGTACTTTCTGACAAGTTGGTAGAAAACAAGGAGAGCAAAGCCGGGAGAGAGAGCAGGAAATCACTTTAAATAGTTTGTTGTTATTTTTGTGGTAATTGCAAAGTACAGCAAGTCATCTGACAAAGTGAGTGAGCCCCTACCAGAAGTGATAAACTCCCGTCTGTGCATTGTTTTCTGTGGCTTTCTCCAGCAGCTCTTTCACACCCTTGAAATATCATTTTTGAAGGCAAGATAGGAGATTGAGTCGCGCTGAAAACGTCACCCTGAAGTGTGGGGACAAATGGACAAGCGTTGGCTCGGGCTGCCAGAGCTGTCTTGTCAGTTTAATTACTGTTTCCTGGCAGGCAAAAGACCAGTGTGATCGCCGGAGTGACAAGTAGCACACTTCTTGTATCTGCAGGCACTGCATGTTTGCTAACTTTTGGAAGTTCCTCAGAAAGCAGCGACAGATCTTGAAATATGTAAATGCAGATAATGAAGATGGTTAGCACAGGCCCTCTCAAATAACACTGTGCTTTCTTGCTGCCAAATGCTCTGGGTCACACAATGGGACAAGAGGAATATGTCAAAGCTTGGGACTTCCAGGCTAGAGGGACATGGATGCAGTTTGGGTAACGATGGCCACTTGGTCAACTGGGGAGGCAGCTCCCAGCTGAGCCCTCTATGGGCCTCCTTGATACCAGGATCCTGTATTATGGCATTATTAGATTATTACTTGATTATTATGGGATGACTTTACTTGTTTGATTTTAGTAGGCGCATTGTTTCATATCATAAATATTTTAAAAGGGTTATTAAGTTGCTTGTACTTGATGCAGGCACTGAATGCCTTTTGATGATCCCTTACACAAGCTTAGTTGGACAGATGAGATGGGTAGATAGATACCTTGACCTTTAAAACATAATTGCTCTGTTAAGTGAATAATAATGAGCATTTCTCGAGGCAGACAGTTGTAGCTACCTGAAATGTGATGGCTGAACAGAAGCCAGGGAACTCTGTGCTCTGTAACACAGGCGTAAGCATGTTAATAACCCAATTTGTCATCATTAGCAGCAAGACATGTCTGACTAAATGTAAGGGTCAAATTCTGCCTATTAGGTTAGGATAGTCCTATCTATGTCTGGGCACTTATTCTGGTGGTATCATTGGACTATATAAGAAATCATTGCCAGTACATGATGTCCCATCAAATGGTACTGCAGACTTGCAGTGCAGCACTGATGCTTTCTGACACCATTCAGCAGAAGCTTTTCATCAATATTTTGCACTTCCAGGCTTTTGAAGATATTTACCTTGAAGATCGAAAAAACATAAAAACCATGCTGGAGTACGCTGACAAAATATTCACTTACATCTTTGTGTTGGAAATGCTCCTGAAATGGGTGGCTTATGGCTTCAAGAAGTACTTCACCAACGCCTGGTGCTGGCTTGACTTCCTCATTGTCGATGTAAGTATTGTTTTGGAACTGTGCTGCTTCTTGTGTTGTGATTTTGTGGTGTGGAAGGATGGACTGTTAAGTCTGGTAGCTTTGCATCAGCAAAATGACATCTGTTGCTCCATGAGTAGCAATCTTTGGTGAATGCATCAGGTCACCTGCCTTACTATGTGACCATGCATCCCCAGGGCACAGCAGGCCCAACAAACTCCATGTCGTTGTCAGAGATGTTACCCTGCTAATGTGAGTAACATTCCTTTCTGGTCTCCTTTACAAGCGAGGGAGTCCAGAGGAAGGTGTGAATAATGCTCCCATCAAAGTGATGTCAGTATTACAAAACCATCAAAAGTACTCTAAGACCTGGAGATACTACAGTGCTTAGTTCTTCCGAGAAGATAATCTTTAAAACCAGGAACAGTTGGATGCTCATTCCCTAGGGATGTTGTTAGAACCAGCCATGGCTTCTCCAAAGTTGTGTGGACTGCAGAACAGCAACAGATGTTAACACACAAAACCTGAACTGAGCAAGGGATCTGCTGGATGCAAGACAGACCAGAAACATTGCATCCTCCACAATAGCTTTAATGTCTCATCACAGAGTATGAATAGAGGCAGTTGTCTCCCTGAGGCCATTTCTTATGAGCTTGAAGTATTAATATGGAAGGTTGGCAGAGTTATACCATGATTGAAACTTATTAAACTTCTGATAAATTATTTTTCCCCCCCCATTTTAAGTCTGAACCTCCACTCGGTGGAAAGCTGCTCTGTCTTTGGCATAATTCCAGAAAAGCACTTCAATGAGATGATTTACTGGTTTGGAGTTATGGGCATGTCTAAGTGCACTACTGGATCAGAGCCTTTGGAAGCTTCTCCAGAGCTTTAATAAATTGATTTATGAAAAGGAAGTTCTTTACATAAATTGTAAGTCATAAATTCTTCTTCGTGTACATGCTTGGAAACCTCTTAAATGGAAGGCACTTATTTTTCACGGATTAGCTTCAACAGAAGAGGAAGACCTGGTTTAATTATCTAACCACAAAATTGGAAACCACCAGTTCCTAATTTATAGCCCAATCCTGAAAACTGGGCTTACTCTGGTTTAGGTCAAGTGACATAGCTTTTCTTCTGTGATTTCTCCATCTTTATAACGGGACTGCTAAGACTTATGTAAAGTTATATGGGTTTCCAGGAGCTAATGTTCATCATGAGCTTCTGGAGATTAGAAGGGCTAGATGAAACTCGGTAGTGTCACAACTGTAAGTAAGGGTCTCCCTGACAGGAACAACTGTTTGCATGGTGAATTCACCAAAGCAGTTTGGTGCTCTGCTGCATTATAAATATTAACTAGTGCTAAGGGTACAACCACAACCCCCTCCCTAGGTCTCCCCAGCACACCCACTGCCCTGACTTTCTTATTTTCTTAACCCACATGTAAACACTATTTTCACAGGCTCCCCAAGCTAGCCAAAAAGTTGTCCCAACATTGGGTTGGTTTAATTACTTCCTCGACCCTATGTAATTGTTTGCCCTTTAGCATCCTCAATTTAAAAAGCTTTTCCCCATGTCCCGACGTCTCCTTCAAAGTCCTTTGCCAACACAGATTATGAGAACTGGTACTGTATTTTTAGCAGGTTTAGCAGATGCTCTCCTACCCTCTTACTCACATACCCTGCCACTCAGAATTGGCAGAGTAACATTTTTACAGCACACTTTTTACTTGCATTTACATTTTCTTTTTGGTCCTTTGAGAACCAAATCACTGCCACTGAGCTGCAGAAGGGATTGAATGGGTGAATTAGCTCCTCCGAAAGAAGCAGATGAACCACTTGTCTGATTTTCTCAAATTTATTTGTTTAAAATTATTCACTTAAAAATTCCTGATCCTCAAATTATTCATTAGTAATTTGGTATCAGTATTCAAAATTCAAGCTGCAGTGGTTGATTTTTCTTTGGACATGGGAAACCGTCTATCATCTGTTTTCTTCTCATTGTACAAATGCAACTCGGAGCCCTTTCTCTGCTGTGAATAATTCATAAAACAATCTCAAAATTTGCAAGCATTCACTGTTTCTAAATGGGAAGTGAACCCAAAGGAGCTGTGAGCACATTGCTGAAGAATTATTATTTCCTCATACTTACCCTGCTCAGTGAAGGACCTCTGACTCTGATATGGGCCTGTGGAGCAGCAAAGGCCCCATCCCGCAATTGTGGATTACCAAAGAAAAGTGTGTCTTGCAGAGCCTGAACATCACAATAATCTGCAGACTGAGGACTGTTTTTGCTGGGGGTGGAATCCTTAAAGGATGACCTCTGACAATGGGCCTCTGCATCTCAAAGAAGTGTGCTGGTGTATCAAAGCAGAAAGAGACCGCTTTCAAATACAGTGCAATACAATAAAGTGGTATCAGTGATGCTGCAACTGATTCCTTTGGGAGGAAGGTAGAAAGGAATAATCAAACCACAAATTGAGGCCTATTTCTGTTTAGGGAACCTGGGAGAGATGCCTTAAAAGTCTGCTGAAATTTTGGATATACTGAACAATGTACACCTATATGTTACCTCCCTGCAAACAGCAAGTATGCTCTGAAAGGTAGCTCACTTCTACAAACAGAACGGTCCTATGCACACGGATTGGAGTGATGAGGAGTATAAGTCACAGCTATTTTCAAAGGACAAAAAATCAGAGACTGCAGTGTGGTGTGTAGACAGACATCAGCATCACCATCAGGAATGGTGTTTATGCACGGGCCTCTTTGCTAGGCTGCACAGGCAAATATTTTCACAAAGAATAGATATTTTCCAAGCATTCATGCAATCAAAACCTCTTCATGCTAAGCAGATTAAACAGGGAGTACAAACAGGACCAGAGATGAAGGCGCATGGCATTCAAACCAAACGTTTATGAAAACTGCTCTCAAGCAGGCATGTTCTGCAGCAGGCAGAGAGAGTCAGGATTTAGAACGGAGAGTGGATAAACTCCACCAGTTGTACATGCTGGTGTCGTGTTTGGTGTCACTTTCAGTTGTTTCCTCTGCCCTATAAATACTATCTCGGGCTTATCTAGTTCAAGCTTCAACTAATTAAATCTGATCTACAGCTGATGCTATTGCAGTGGTCATTGAGGGAATGCTCAACATCATTTGGAGGGCTGAGATGTTGCAATCAGCAGCTTCTTGGGTTGATGGTTAGACTAAATGATCTTAGTCATCTTTCTCAACCATACATATTCCTTGACTTGCCTTGCCTTTTCTTGCCTTGCCTTTTCTTGCCTTGCCTTTTTATGCCTTG
>PPHD01017996.1:0-12876 GCA_002909625.1 Bambusicola thoracicus
GCTGTGATCCTGCACATGTGAAACCTTCAGCTCTTAGCACAGCCTGTGCACCTGAACTCGGACTGCAGAGCTATCTTATGTTACAGAGACAGGATGGCACAAGGGATCTGAGGGAAAACATTTCCAGATACAAGTATTCTTTAATTTCTGATTTGGTGGTAAGAAAGCCCAAGATCCTCTTGCAAATAGAGCCTAGCGGTGCCCTGAGCTTGTTAGCGAGCAGCTTCCCTGCAGAAGGAGCTGCTTCCTGGAAAGCCCACAGGCAGTGAGGGTAGAAATTAAATATACTGTGCAGAAACTTTGATAGGCAGCGCCATCTGCAGGGGAAAAACAGCATCTTCTGGTAGGCAGTGAGAAGCCATGGCTAAATGAGCCACGGATGGAGCTGATATTGCATCAGCGTGCAGGGCCTCCCTTTGCTGTGACTCAGGTTATCGTTGTGGTCTCCAGGGTTAGTGTTACTGCATCAAAACTCTGAACCAAAGTCCTGATTGTCACATTCTTATGGCTGGGCATCCTGTCTCTTGTAATAAGACTTGCCTGCGGTCCCTCTTGGTGCACAGTAGTTAATGCTAAAAGAAATCAGTGATAAATGTGATCAATAATTGTGCGTTTTCTTACCTTACAGGAATAAGGTGATGTAGGTAGAGCTGCTGGGATAAATTACAGCGAAGCACAAAGGATGTTGTAAGGTGAAAGGGCAGGAGGTTTGAGCAGTCACAGCACAGCGACTCTTCCAGTTCGTGGAAGTTGGGACTGCATTCTGTATGCAATTTTTCTTGGGAAGTGTTGCTTTTCTTCTTGTTGCTGTTCTGGGCTTGGAAGGTGGAAGTTAAGTGTTGCCTTTTCAGCAATGTAACAGTCATGGGGTAAATCAGATATCTCATTAAAAGTAAGAGTAAGAATGCCTGTGTTGATGAACTAAGAAGAAATGTGAGGGAGAAGGAGGTAATGGAACGAAGTATGTTTCGTTAACGTGTTCCTTGTATGTCTAGGCAAGGGTCCAAGAGATGAGATCTGCTGTCTTCTCCAAATATATGTAAGGAAGGAGGAGAAGAAAGAGAGATAAGGAGGGACTGTTGTGTAGCTGGGGAGGGAGAGGCTGTTTCCCTTGGTTTTAAGTCTCAATTTCTAGTTCAGTTTTACACCTAAGCCTTGTTTCTGTCCTAAAGTAAGGTGACGTTATCAAAGAGGAAGGTCTGCAATTAAACCATGGCTGTTAATTTGTACGCAAGGCCACGTTAGCAGGTGCTTTGCTTTTTGGCTGCTGTAGGATATAATAACCTTCAAACTTTGGGACAAAAATCACACGGGTTTTTTTCTCTTGCCAGGTACACAGACTGCACTGTGCCTTGGTCAGCCTTGGAACTGAAGCACTATGGAGCAGTACACAGCCAACAGTAACAGTTCCACGGAGCAGATCGTTGTGCAGGCGGGGCAGATTCAGCAGCAGGTATGGCGAGTTGCAGTGGGTGAGCTGGTGTTGGTGGGTGACAGACCTTCACAGCTGCACAGAACCAGCGAGATGCTTTGTGATCCCCTCTGAGTTTACCTGGGTTCTGTCACTACAGCTGTGGTCTGGCCTTGTTGAAATCACAGTCAATACATTTATAAAATAGAGTACCTTTATTAATGGAATACTAGTTTTAATTCCACTGGAACAGGGAGTTTACAGTCTGGTGGTGATGTGAGGAAACTAACATCCTCTGGAAATGGGAGAAAACAATACAAAAGAAATACGTATTGAAATCCTTCAGCTTTGTGCTTCAGATGCATCAAAATGAGCACAAGAATCACAAAGAAACCAACCAACCATGTAACTTTGGATGAGTTCATCCATCCCAGAAAGAAGTTTCCGGTTTATCTGTTATAACACCCCGGCTGTTTGGCTGTTTTTGGTTTGGTTTTAAGGCCTATAGGTTTTCAGCGTTAAGTTTCATCCACTCGCATTGAGTAATGCACTTCCAGAGGAGCGGTGCTGCTGCTGAACTACTTTGGTTGCATCTTTGTTCAAGGCAAGAAGCGTGTCTTAATTTGTCACGTACATGATTAAGATGCTGGGTTATGTTTTCAGTGAGACACTGCTTTGCCATCAGCCTGTTGGACTGCTCAATGGCTTGGAGCAGCTTCTTCCTCTGAGTTTAGTTGAGTTTGATCTTATTCATTAAGAGTAAGATTGTAATCGGAATTAGAAGATGACAAATTAAGAATTATCAAAAAAAACCCTGATTCCAGCAGGTAACCAAAGACATATTTGATTTTATTGGTATCTTCTAAGCAATAGAGGTAAAACCATTCACTGACCTGTTCCGTTTTTAGGACGTGCTCTCAAGCAGTGATTTGCTGCGTTTGAAATGTTTCTGTAAGTGATTTTTTTCTTTTGAAGAGGCCAGTTGTACAGCTTTCAGGAGAGAGGCCGTCCTTCACGTCTCCAAATGCTAACACAGTTAACATTGATTATTTTGGGACTCTTACTAAGGAGGCTAAAGATAGACGAGGCTTTTAGATTTAGCTGCTCTTGCAACATCTCAAGATCGTCCTTCAAGGTCAGTGGTGGGAAGACACTGATGCAGGGATGACACAGATGAACTCTTAGTCTGCTGGGCTGCTCTTCTGCCCAGAAAGGAATGTACAGCCTTTATAGTCGCAAGCAAGTCATAATTTTGGAAGCCTTTCACAAGAAATTGAGTAGTGAAAGGAAACGTTAAGCAGATAGGCAGCAGCCTAAGGCAGCGAAGCAGGGAATTTAATTTCTGCAGAATGACCTCTCATGTTTTTTGTGACCGCCTCCTGTTTGGAATGTTGAAGCTTACCAGTAGGATGTGCGGATTTGCCAGTATTCCATTCTTAGGTTTGTTAAATCACTTTCCATATGTTCCAAGAGCAGCGTATATGAATTTTAAAATTCATCCTCTCCAGCAAAGCGTGGTTGTCTCTTGTGTGAGCTGTGCATTTCCGTGTTTCAAGCTCTTCCTGTTCCTGTTCCCAGCAGCAGGGTGGTGTCACTGCTGTCCAGTTGCAGACTGAGGCCCAGGTGGCATCCGCCTCAGGCCAGCAAGTCCAGACACTCCAGGTAGTGGTGACCTCTCTAATCGTGTTTGTGAGCACTGCATGACTCTCCCCATCACCACATATCTAATGCTGTGTTTTTTACAGGAAAATTGTTGGCCGATACTGAGTGCTTTATGTGAGGCTTCCCATGAAGAGAGTGAGTTTATAGCTTTTCATTGGATCACAGGTGTACTCATGAATTCCAGCTGTTGTAATTCAGACAGCAAATAGTGGATGAAATGGGAGTCAAATGGGAAGAAACCCACCAGGATAATGAAGTCAAGAGACACAACTTAAAAGAGATACAGCTTAAAGCTTTTCTCTACTTCCGAGATTACATTTCTGATACTCACTGTGTGAAGTTCTGCGGGTTTTTTTCCTGCATGAAAGAGAGACTGAGAGGTAGGGGGTGACCCATCAGCATGAAGAGAGAAACATTTTTATCTGTAATTGGAAAAGCTACCTGGGAACAGTATTAGCTCCTGCAGGACTGAGATAGCTCATTTCGTGCCTGTATATATACATTGCAGGGAAGCTCAGACACGTTTCCTAACAGCAGATATAGTAGAAATTGAAAAGTAATGCACGGTCATTTCAAGCCCTGATTTACTTTGATGCGAAGCACTCTGGGCCGTGCAAACACGTTTGTAATCTCATTAGCTCATGTAGGAAATTTGTGAAGGAACTGATGAGCCCTGGACAGCTGTAGTTTAGCAGTGCATCATTCACTATTTTGGTTTTGCTTGAGGTTTGAATGGTCTCTCCAGGTGTCACAAGTTGAACACAGCATTTTTTATGTTTGGAGTTAAAGTATGAAAAGCTGGCTGACTTGAATTGCTTGGATCACTGTGGCCTCCTACTTCTCCCCACTTTTGTTTTTTTTTTCCTTTGCTTGCCTTAATGCATTAACAAGAATCCTGGAATGTACATTTTACTTTCTGCCTATTGGATGTAGTACTGCTGCCTGTGCTTCTCTGGCTGACATGAGCATGCTTTTATCTCCCGTGACTCAAAACACACACTGCCCCTTTTGTCAGTGACTTCTATGTGTTAGCTACCAGGCTGAGGAATGAATGGATCAATGTGGCAAGGGGATCAGGTGACCTGTAAAGCTACCGTGTTCTATTTAAGGTGTTGATCCCTGTGATACGATTGTGGTTGAGTCTGTTTATGTGTTAACATGTAGTTCACTAGGGTATCTGAACTATGCAAAGGGAAGTTGTTGGGTTTTATAAGGGAACTGTGATGAAAATCTGTGCTGATACTGAGTCTGGTGTTCTACAGTGAAGGTGCTTGAACAGTGAATGTTTGGTACTGTCTGTTCTTGAATGTTACTGCTAGAAAACCCAGAACCTCTTGTTGTTTGTTTGGTTTTTTGTCACATTGTTCTGGTTTGCAAACAACTTGGAGCGTAGTTAAGAGTAATTACGTAGTTCAAAAGGCTCACATTCCAGCTGTGGAGGTATGGCTTTGGGAGAGTTTGGGGACTTGGAAGGCAATGAAGTTTAAATGGAGGGTTTCTCTCCTTGCCTTCTTTCATCAAGCTTTTTCCCAGTGACCTTTATGTGCAATTTGGAAATGTGCTATAAGTTTTTGTCCAAGAAATGTCTGCAGCTCATTTGCTGTCACTCTTCCTTACCGAGCTGCATTTTGTGCTGTTACATTAATAATTTCACTTAATAGCCATGAAAAAATTCTCTGAGTATCGCCTGCTGTATATTGGTTAGGAAATGGAAATGTTGTAAGCATGTAATTGGGGAGAGTGAAGCTGCTGCAGAATCTCTCTGCCAGAATGGCTTACTTTGAGCTTTTTCTCATTAGGAGTCTCAGTAAAAGATTAGTAGTGCTGTAGTTAATGAAGTTTCTTTTATTACACTTTGCTCTTGGGCTGTGCATGAACGTACTTATAGTGTCTGGAAAAGTTGTCCAGCTTTTTGCTTTACTGGTTAGAGTGCAGCAGGAAAAGAGAATTTACAAAATCCAGCAGTGCAGCGTGGAGGGAGCTGTAGAAACTAAAGGTATTTGATGGTGCTGATGAGCCCAGCACAGTGACTCTTGCTCAGTTCTCTGGCTGGTCATTACATTAAGATAGGTAAGCAGTTAGCTGTGTGTGCTGTCCACTTCAGCTCCTGGTTTCGCACCACCAGACCTTTTCATTGTTCTGTTTGTTTTCTCTCCTGTTCCCCAGGTCCAGGGGCAGCCGTTAATGGTGCAGGTGAGCGGTGGGCAGCTGATCACGTCGACTGGCCAGCCCATCATGGTGCAGGCTGTGCCTGGGGGCCAGGGCCAGACAATCATGCAAGTCCCCGTTTCTGGCACGCAAGGACTGCAGCAGGTGAGATAACCCTAATTTCGTTAGAGATAAATTGCAGAGAATGGACTGCTATGTTCTTGCCTTGTCAAATAGAGCGTGTTCGCCTCAGCGCTGTTAGAACGGCCTGGGCAGCGATGGCTATGGGTCTGCCACAGTGAACTGTGTATTTAAGAGTGGATCTGAAATAACACTTCTTATTGGGCTTTTGTATTTTAAGGGATAGTGAAAACCTTCCAAGTCCATTAGAATACACTCGAATTCTTTAAAAGAAAACTTGAAAATAATTATTGCGCTTGAGTTCATCTTACATGTGATGGCAGAAGGTGGATTGAAACATTTCCGTTGCAAATAAAGTAATACTGTGGAAGGATATGTAATGATTGTATTGGAAGCGATTGCTTTGAATTACTTAAAAGACAGTTTTTAAATCTCAGCAGGTGCTCAAAACGTGTCCCTCAGAAATAAGGGAAGAACTGCTAACAGCAGCGTGTTGAAGTCTTGTAGTGATTAGAGAATGAGATTTGGGAATGAAGTTCTGCACGGTCCAGGAAGGCACGTGGTGGTGGTGGTGGTGTCTTGAGAGGTTTATTTAGTTGTTGAATTCAAACTCCTTGGCTGAAAGGCAGTATATTTTGTGTTAGGTTCTTTATGCGGTGGTTGTTGAGGGAGGTGTGTAACTGGGTTCTAAAGCAGAATCTTCAAACCATATCCCAGTTTCTCATTTTTTTTAATCTCAAAAAAATGTTCCGAATTGGTGGAAAGATTTCTCAGGACTGAAGACATTTTGATTTGTGTCCTGAGTACCGCCGTGTGCTGGGTGATGAACGCTCTGCAGAGCCCTTAAATCTCACTCCTCGTTTCTTTGACCTGAGTGCTATTTCTAGTTTTGTGTGCATTTATTTCTTCTGACTGTTTTACTGTGTAAGCAGTGCAGAGCTGCTCGGACATGACAACACTGGCATGTTACATGTTACGTTTCCTCTATTCTGTACGTTCTGACTGCTCTTTTATCAGCAACTGCTGTGTCACAGGGAAGAGTAATTTAAAACTCTTCATTTTAAAATAGAAAAAGAGAAGTGTCAGTGCTTTTTTTTTCTTTTCCTTTTTTTTCCTTTTTTTCTTTGCAGCAATAAATCACCCTCAGATGATCTGGTAATGCTGAGGCCAAGGAGGGAGAAATAAGAGGCATAGTTAATGTTCCTTTCTGACTCTTTCTTCCACAGATTCAGTTGGTCCAGCCAGGTCAGATTCAGATTCAAGGTGGGCAGGCTGTACAGGTACAGGGGCAGCAGGGCCAGACCCAGCAGATCATTATACAGCAGCCACAGACTGCAGTTACTGCTGGCCAGACACAGGTAACTGCACCAGCATGAAAGGGTTTTCTTGAGAGGAACAGGAAGAGAAACGTGGCAAATGACTTAAGATATGGTTAAGTAAAAAGGGAAAAAAAAAAAATTAATGTGGAGGAGAACTTGAAAATAAAATTAATATCTTTGTAGTGTTCCATACGTAACTCCGGGGCAGAATAGACTGCATGTTCTTATCCATCGTGTTTCTGTATATTGGTTCATGGCTGTTTTTGTCTATTTGTTGCAATTTGAAAACATAAGTACTGCTAATGTCATACTTGCGCCATTCTGTGCAGTAGTCCAGTCATACCTGGGTGTTCTGCTGTTCCTTTTGGTTAGGACCAGAATTTAATGTACTGATAATGAGAGAGGAAAGCTGGCACTTGTTTCTCTGAATGTTAAATACTACAGTATTAGAAAAAGTTTATTGTACATGCGTCAGGTACTTTACCTTCAGTTCAGTTGGTTTGTACTCCATCCCATTTCTTTATGCTAGTAATAAAGCAAAAGAAATACGTGCCTGAAACGCCATAAGCACTGTGTATTAATTCAGGAACTGTGAAATTTGAGAAAGAAGCAGTTCTTAAAGTTCCTGTGTTCTTTGTTTTGTTTAGACTCAGCAACAAATAGCAGTTCAAGGACAACAAGTAGCACAAACGGCTGAAGGCCAGACCATAGTCTATCAGCCCGTTAACGCTGATGGAACCATTCTCCAGCAAGGTATGAGCTCTGGTGCAGTCGGGACTTCACAAAGTCCATTCTATAGGTTTTCATTTCCTTGTAACGGCTGTCAGTACAAGCAGTGGGTTGCAGTGCTGGTTGGTAGTGCTGTGACTGTTGTGATGTGATGGCACAGCAAATGGAAGAAGAGATGTTTGTATTGTTAAGAATTTGGCAGGTAGATCTTGCCACAGAAAAGTGAAAGATCCTTTTTCTCTTTGCTAAGAGCTGTTAGAATAGGAATGCTCGTTTGCTTCTGCACTTTCAAATACCTGCTCTCTTACCTGAGGCTGGGATTGCAGTGCAGATACAACAAAAAGCAAAGTCCGGTTTAGTTGATACCTTGTAATGCATTTCTAAATCTCATGGAAGGGTGAATGAGTGGAAACCAGAAGTGGGACTAATGGTGTTCCCTTCTTTCTGTGTGCGTGTTTTTGTTTGTTTTGTTTTCTTTTGTGTTTTATTTTCTTAAAGTTACAGTCCCTGTTACAGGCATGATCACCATTCCAGCAGCCAGTTTGGCTGGAGCACAAATTGTACAAGCAGGAGCCAACACCAATACCACCAGCAGCGGACAAGGGACTGTTACAGTGACACTGCCGGTTGCTGGAAACGTTGTCAATTCAGGTGGAATGGTTATGGTATGTATTTAACTCTCTGTTTAACCTGAAGATAGAGCTGTAAGGTGTCAGTGCTTAAGCTGTTGTCTGAGATCCATGCCGTCTTAATGTAGTCAGTCTTCTCAGCAGGTAACAGGAGCTAAGAGTTTCAGGGACGAAAGTTTTCAGTTTTAATGGCCACTGTCCTGTTGTGATCCGTGTATTCTGTACTTGCTTTCAGCTACAGCGGATTGAGTTAAAGTCTAGGAGCTGAAATTCCAAATGAGCTGTGAGCTGATAAGCAGGCATTTACAAAGATTGAATCGACTGTTGCATTTCTTGAGGATTCCTTAGTATTTGTTTTTCTGATTCTTAAGATTTTTTTCTGCCGGTTCTTATGTCTTTGTAGTTCGATGCCTTTCAACTTGAACTTTATTGTTCATCCCCACTAGATGTCAGCAGCTCTATGAGTAATAATTGCTTAAGAAATGCTCTGGAATTATCATATAAATTAAAGAAGTCATAGCCTAAAAGAAGGGGAAGTGATGGGCATATCCTGCATGCAAATTAGACAAGATGCAATAACATAGTCATAGAATTGTGTATTGTGTTGAAATTTTACCATTATCAGGAAGAAAAGGAAGTCCAAATGTTGTGTCATTGATTTCTTTAAATTTGTCCTGCAGTTTGAGAACGACTTCACTCCTTTCAGTTTAAATTGATGCGTTAACTGAACTAAAAACAAGCCCATTCCATCCTATACACTTTAAAAAGTATATTTCTGCATTCCCTTTTCATTCTAAGCTAAAAGTTCTAAAACCATTCTTCTCTGTACAGATGGTACCTGGGGCTGGATCAGTACCAGCTATCCAGCGAATACCTTTGCCTGGAGCAGAGATGCTTGAAGAAGAGCCCCTCTATGTAAATGCTAAGCAGTATCATCGAATCCTGAAGAGGAGGCAGGCACGTGCAAAGCTTGAAGCGGAGGGGAAAATTCCCAAAGAGAGAAGGGTGAGAATATAACACAAATCTAATACAGGGCTGCTGTATGAGAAAGGCACAGAAAATCATCTCTGCCAGAAAAATGAGGATTGGAATCTTAGTATTTTTTTTTCTTTTTTTTCTCCCTCTTGTTCATAAACTACATCTGAGTCATCTCTAAGTCCCATGGTAGCAGTAAGTGCTTCCTTTCCATGTGTTTAATAGCTCATCTAATGTCACTGTATTGCAAACAGGTCTTTACCGTAAACATTTTATTTCTCGGGTGGGGGGGGAGAATGGAGTCTGCATTGGGTTTTTCTTCCGTGTTCTCAATTACTATAAGTACTGAACTGAGGAGGAATAGGCTGCTCTCATTGCTCTTCTCTTCCATGTTGTGACAGAAATACTTGCATGAATCTCGGCATCGTCACGCCATGGCCAGGAAGCGAGGAGAAGGTGGGCGTTTCTTCTCACCAAAGGAAAAAGACAGTCCCCATATGCAGGTAAGCAGAACTCTGTTCTTCGGGCGGCTCCCGCTTTGAGTTCTTCAGGTTACACTTTAGAGGAGCATTTCTACTGTTCTCTGTTGGCTGCTGACCTTTGTCCCTCCCTGCCTTCAGATTTTTGTTTCAAGCTTTGTAAAGAAATGCCCCCTCTAACTTTGTTTAGAGAGCAAGGACCTATTTACCTTGACTAATTAATTCATAGTAATGTTGATAGAAATGTATTCACTTTGTTTTACAAATAGAGAATGCGTGTATTTGTTGTCCTAAGAAATACAATCTGTGCAGCTGTTGTGATTGCATACCAGAAGTTTCCTTGTTAGGACATGTATTAAGGGTCATGCTTTATCTCACACGTGTTGGAAAATTCACAAATGTGTGTCTGATTCTTAGTTGCCTACTTAGATACATAAATAAAATGCAAGACAGTTTGTCAAAGGAGGAAATATCACAGGGTAGAAGTAGCAAATTCTGTTGTTGACCAGTGCTTTAAAGTAGCCCTGTGACTTTAGTGGAAGAATATTTCTCACTCTAAAGTGGAATCCTTTCCAAATACTAGACCTAGACCTTCCATTATTAGGTCTTCCCAAATACCAGAAACAATATGTTGTAAGGAATTATTAATGTATATGTATCACAGTTATCTTACAGTGGCTTGTAAAACCCAGTAGAAATGTGACATGTTTGAAGATCATGGGCAGAGGGGGGGATATGGGAGTCTCTTCTCTTGATAAAGGTAGTTATATGTGAAAATTTCCAGGAAAATTCTGGAAATTACAGCATGGCTTCTGTTTTCTATCTGTAGGATCCATCTCAGGGCAATGAAGAAGCAATGACACAGATGATCAGAGTCTCCTAATCACCGCTAACATACAAATGTAACTGAATTCCTGTCCCTTCTGCAAGTCTGTTCTACCTTACCAGTGTATCAAGCAAGTCTTTCAATGGGACAATCACCACATCACAGCCTACCCTTTTCTACAGAACAAACGCCACTTTTTCAGTGTGTGGTAAAGATTTTAACTGCAGTTGATTCAACCAATAGAAACTTAATGACTTTCTTGGTATACTTTTCTGATTCAGCGCAGGGATTTCAGTCTGACAGCTCATGCCTTTTTTTTTTTTTTTCTTTATAACATCTCTTGCATTAAGATTGGCCATGGTGAGTGTACCACTGACTGACCAGCAATAACTGGCGTGCTGAAGGAGGGCCAGCAAAGTCTTCTTGGAGTTATGACCCTTCTGTGCAGCGACATAATCCAGTTTGTAGCAACCAGCACTGATGTGGCTATACCACGGTACTTCGTTTTCCCAGTAGAGAATTGTCATTTACATCCACTACTTACACCTTTGGATTTACTGTCTACTGAACCGTTCTCTGCTGTTGCATCTGCACTTGTAAAACTGACAGAAACTGAAGGGGGTTCTCTTAAGCTCCACTCTGTAAAATATGTAAGCAGCAAGCTCTTCTCTGGGAAGAGTTCAGCCATCAAGTCAAAGCGATCAAAACAGTTCAAGATTATTGCAGGACTTGATGTATTGTGGATCTGTTCTAAAAGTAAGAGTGGAGAGGGTTATTGATGTGAGGAAAAGGATTTAGTTAGTAAATATGATTTATTGGTGTTTTTTGGTATGTTTATTGCTGGCAGGTAATGCTTTGGAATATTAAAGTATTGAAACTTCCAAGTGAGTCTCTTCCGAAGGATTCTTTTTAAAACTTTTATTTCTAACCTAACCAGTCTGATGCATGGTTCTCCAAAAGAAGTACAATCTGCAATGTCAGAGTGATAACACTTGACCATCTTTTTGACAGCATTTCTTGACATGTGTTGTGAATCAGTACCATGGTTCTCATTCTCTGTAGAGTGAGGAACTGTTTCATGATGGTGGAAGCCCAGGGCCACTCAACCAGGTGCATACTGATGTTTTCGAAGGGCTGTTAAATGAAGGCATGTATTGGTTAACTCTCCAGGATTCTTACAGACTATTCACTTAAAAAAGAAGAGTTTTTGAAATGTGGCACTCAAGATGTCATTACATTTAAGAAAAAATAATAACAGCATAGTGTTTTTTTTCATTACCTACAACTGGTTTCTGGCTTCATACCTTAACGACACAACTTTTTGTTGTTTGTTACAGATTTTTAAGCTTGCCCTGTTCTTATGATGTGAAATGTGATGGAATCTGTAATTCATATACAAGCAGCCTGTGAAGCAGAGTGCCTGCCTAGGTACTAAGACAAGTGTTTAGGTCAGCCACCTGTGAAGACACATAGCCAGTATAAGTACGAAGAGGAGGAGGAGCAGGTTTGGCATTTACAGTAAGGCAGCTGGATTTTCTAAATGAAGTTCAGTTTATTGTCTTCTGAACTTCTAGCTCTGTATTCTTACCCTTATGCAGCTGATGTGGTAAGCTGAAGCAAAGCTGACAAGAAGTTCTGCAAGGCAGGCCTGCAGCTACAGAAAGAGGTGAAAGCCAAGTTCCAAATAGATCTTTGGATTTTGATTGTAAAAATAATATTAATGATCTAGTATTCTGCTCACAAATTTTACATGAGGGTTTTTTCTAGCTATTCAAAAGGCATTGATGGCATTTTCAGTGCCTTTGGTTGCTTCTGCCTTAAAATACTTAGCCAGTTAGAGCGTGGTGCTTCTTTCTTTTTCAGTCAGTAACTATAAAATCCTCACCTGGCATTTCTCATGAAGTCACCCATTTCAGGAAACCCACAGCTCTCGTTTAGTGAAGGAAGAACAAAACCTTTTCCTTAATTGAATTTACCGCACTATTGTAAATACTTTTTTAAGCATCTGTACATTTTGTCAATAGGATATTCATGTGCTGGAGGAATATTTCTGTGCTGGAGTAAGATGGCCTCCGTAACATTTCTGCTCTTAACTGACAGCTAATCTCTGTCCCAGAGAACCCCCTCAGACAGTTGGAAGTTATGGAAGCAGAGATCGTTGCTCAGATATAGGTTTTTGTTTATTTCTTTTAAACTAGTAATTCTTGTTTTTCTTAAGGAAGTTGTAAACTTCTTCAACTAGAACTTTTTTTTCCCCAATGAGCCCTTCATATATAGGTTCTCTGATCTATTGTTGTAGAACGTGTACTAAGGCTTATGGATTCGTGTTACTTAGGAAGCTTTACTGTTAATACTTCAAATAAGGATGTGAAAGCCTGAGTGCAGCGTTTTTCACCTGCATTGGGTTATTTGTGTTGGCCTCTAAAAGCAGTGTTTGCTTGGTGGAAGGGTGACATGTTGAGGATGGTCCTTGAGTGATGCTGGAGCGCTTTCAAGGCTTTGCATGTTAAAAACGGGAGGGAGGAAAAAAAATTCTTTGTGACTGGATGGGGGGGGG
>PPHD01017998.1:0-14781 GCA_002909625.1 Bambusicola thoracicus
CAACCTTCTCTTCTCCAGGCTGAATAAGCCCAGCTCCCTCAGCCTGTCCTCATAGGAGAGGTGCTCCAGTCCCCTTATCATCTTTGTGGCCCTTCTCTGGACCCTCTCCAACAGCTCTCTGTCTTTCTTGTACTGATGATGAAGAAGAGAGAACCACAGTGTTTCATCACAGCACTGTGTCAGCAAAGTTGGTTATCTCTGTTTAACAAATGAAGAAACAGATGTGGATTAAGCTGTCATTGCCTTAGAGTAGTGGAGTATCTGAGCCAGCCTGTGACATAAGCCTCATGGTCACATCTGTTTTGAAGCTGTTGGTAAGACTGTGTTTGTTTTGACACAGATTTGTTTGCAAATGGTGTTCACAGCTGGTTGAGGCTTACAGTAGTGAGTTTTTTTAGTCCTGTTCTCTGGTCATTTTTTGTTTTGTGGTGCTGCTTTGTGGCAAAGATTACTAGGTAGCTATCCTGATTTTAATGAATTGCTTCCATGTTGTGGAAGGCTATGTGTAAATTTATTTTAGAATGTGTATCTGAGCAGAATCTACCACCACTGGCAGTAGACTACAGCAGATTCCTCAGACAGATTTGGAAGAGCCCCTTAAAAACCAAGTTTGTGGAGCAGCAGGAGACAATTATGTTCTGGTCCATTGTCATCTTTATTGATGTTTTCACTTAGTTATGACAAAATAAGATACTTGTCAAATCATATTTTTCCTCTGCTTCCACTTAGCTACAAGACAATATGCCATTAGGGGCTGAAAGGGATTTTTTTTTTTGTTCACTTTATTTCAAGCATCTTTGTCAGTAAAGCTTTTTTGTGACCTGATTTATCCATTTGATTATATCCATTTAAAGGTAACTTCATTTATCGCTGCATCTGGTCCTTAGCTGGAATACAGATTGAGCAATAGAATAACTTGTTTTACTGGTGTATTTTTATTGTACTTTTAACAAACTCTTTTTGATTGGAAAAGCCCTGCATTTATTTTTTAATTATTTTTTTCCCCCAAGCAAAGTGCAGATGCATCCAAGCTAATTGGCAACAGGATAAATTTATCTGGTTTTAAGACCTGTTTAGAAGTGCTTGACAGATTCCAGGAATTTGATTACTACACGTTGGAAATCGGTGGTCCATCTTACAGATTGAATGTGCAGAGGTGCATGTCATGAGGATTATGAATGTATTGTTAATTTGTTAGAGTTCTGACAAGTCAATAATACATATAAGCTACATGACTATAACATTGTCATGCATATGCACTGAAAAACAGGTAGCATTTGTAAATAAGAAAGAAATGAGAGCTATGTCTTGTTAAATAGAAAATGCATGTATGCTGCATAGAACTGAAGTGTCTGTTATCATACGACAAAGACACTCATGGCCTCTGGAATAGCAATCAAAGAGTTATATCTTCTATAACTCTAACTAGAAGAGTTATATCTTCTTTCCATATACAGTTTTTTTACTTCACCCTTCTAATTTTGAGTGTTAAAAAAGACCAAGGCTAAAAAACCCAAACTCAATACAGTTTTGGGGACTTAAGTCTAGGAAGGAGATTATACTTATTAGATCAGTCTTGTGGATGGGAACCTGAGGTTTTCTTAAATTTTCTGAAATAGAAATTGTCTTTCAGTTATTCATTAGTAGGAAAGACTTTCTTCTTTTTGTAGAACTTTTTAAGTAATTTTTTTCATGTTCATGTTTAACATAGCACATACTCTAGGAGGGGTTATGAAACACTCTAGTGTTTCGTACTCTACTCTACTCTACTCTAGACCTGCTTCCCCCTTCCTCTCTTTTCCACTGTTATTGTGATGTTTAATTAAAGAAAAAACACCCTTACTTATTCTATATCAACTGCTGCATGGTGATCAGCAGCAGTATCTGCAGCACTTGACAAGGAAATGGGCCAGTGGACTTTCACTGGAGGAGGAACTTGTTGCAAGATCATACCCAGACAGCAGTGGTCAGTGGCTCAATGTCCAGATGGAGACTATTGTTGAATGGTGTCCTTCAGGGGTCTGTACTGGGACCAGTGATCTTTAATATCTTCATCAGTGACATCAGCAGGGGGATTAAGTGCACCCTCAGCAAGTTTGCCGATGACACCAAGCTGTGGGGTGTCATCCCCCTAAGGGATGGGATGCCATTCAGAGAGACCTAGACAAGCTCAAGCAGTAGGCCAAAGAGAACCTCATGAGGTTTAGCAAAACCAAGTGCAGGGTCTTGCACCTGGGTCATGGTAGGGCACACTATCAGTACAAGCCAGGGGATGAAGTGACTGAGCACAGCTCTGCTGAAAAGGACTTGGAGGTTCTGGTGGATGGCAAGCTGGACATGAGCCAGCAATGTGCCCTCGCAGCCCAGAAGGCCAACTACCCTGGGCTGCATCAAAAGATGCATGACCGAGGTTGAGGGAGGTGATCCTGCCCCTCTGCTGTGTGCTGGGGAGGCCTCACCCTGGAGTACTGTGTCTGGATGTGGACTACTCTCTACAGGAGAGACACAGACCTGTTGTAGTGTGTCCGAAGGAGAGCAGCAAAAATGATCCAAAGCATGGAACACTTCCCCTGTGAGAACAGGCTGAGAGAGCTGGGGCTGTTCAGCCTGGAGAAGAGAAGGCTCTGGGAAGACCTGAGAGCAGCCTTTCAGTATCTAAAGGGGAAGTACAAGAAAGAAGGGGATAAATTCTTTAGCAGGGTCTATTATTATAAGACAAGGGGAACTAATTTTAAACTAGAGGAGGGAAGATTTAGATTTGATACAAGGAAGAAGTTTTTTACAGTAAGGGTGGTGAGGCACTGGAACAGGTTGCCCAAAGGTACGGTGGATTGCCTGTCCTTGGAGATATTCAAGGTCGGGCTGGACCAGGCTCTGAGCAACCTAATCTGGCTGTGGATGTTCCTGTTCATTGCAGAGGAGTTGGACTAGATGACTTTTAAAGATCCCCTCCAACTTAATGTGATCTTCTAATTCAGTTTTTCTTCTTCTTGGCCATCCCTCCAACTTTCATAATGCTACCTGTTCAATTTTGCCGTATCACATACATTTTCCTTCTGTGCTTTAACATCCAAACCAATGATGCTGCCTGCATTTAGGCAGCTGAAGTGCTGTGTGCAGATGGCAAGGTAATAGAACATGTCAGGGTACTTGAAAAAGTAGTATGTAGGAATGACTGAGATCTGTCTTTTGTCTCTGGTAGAGAGATTATGAGAAAATGGCTTTGAATAGAAACATAACATTTTGCAGTGAGAAGGATATAATGCCTTTGCCACATCATTACCTAGAAATGTAATACTGAAATTATTCTTTCAACCCATTCTTAAGTTAAAATGCAGAACCGTTGTAAAAATAAATGCATATATGTTGCATGTCCTATAATTTGATCTAAGTACTTTACAGGCCTTAACCCACTAGATATACTCATGAGAATCACTTTTTTGAAGCAGGTAAATAGGCAGTGACTTTATTTTATTAAATGACAGAAGGTGATAGCCTGAGAAACAAAAACATCTTAATGTGAAAAACAATTTTTTGTCTCCAAATTCTTAGAGAGCAAATTCTTTGGAAAAGATAACATTATGTATTATGAGTATCAGGCAGGAAAAACAAATGATTTGTAGAACTATTTCCACAGAAGTTGACAGTAGTCCAGCAGGAGCAAAACTTGACCGGTGAAGTTGGATCAGCACCAAAACCTTCTGTTTAGGTGTACCTATTTTTACTAGTGGAGCGGTATTGTTACATTTGAATCAATTGCTCTTCCTTGATTGCGTCAGGATTTTATAATGTGTCCCAGAACTCAGATAAATTGTATGTGACATAGGTGCTTGGTGGGCAAAAGCTCAGTGAAGATGAGCTTAAACCAATCAGGGTACTGTTGGAAGTATGGGAGTTAAAATGCCTTTGATTGCTGTCTACTGATTTTTTGATGGAGCAAATGCAATGGAGCCAGACTTCAGATTTCATCTGTAGGCAGCAGGCTGTAAACCTGTTCTGCAAGACCTCAGTGAGTTCTTAATCCTGTTGCCTTGACCATTCTGCTTTGACTACATGAGGCGTTTGTGGAAACCTCACTTGCTAGTGGGAAGGTTGCTGAAGGTGACTTGGTTGGGCCACAAAAAAACACAGCTCTTCATGTCAGAAATTCTCACCAAAAGCCACAGGTCCTGTGGTGCAGCTTCTTCTGCCATTGACTGCTCTCTATGCTTGTTCATCACTACGCAGTGGTAAGTTGGTGAGGGTGTAAACCCAACGGTGTCAAGGCCTTGCAGTCTTTGAGGTGACTTCTAGGGTGTCAAGATGAAGATCCTTTCAAGGAACTCTGGTATCACAGAGTACCTTCATCCTACCTGCATTTTGTAGAGCGACTAAATAGCATATGTAATTTGTTCAGTTTTTTAGACAAAAAGCATGAAAAAATAGTCTTATCATTTTGCATCAGTGTAATGAATTCTCCATAGTGTAGGAGAACATACTGCTGAGAAAATGCATCCTGGTTCATTGTATAAACTGTGAATCCTCTTTTGGTCACATATACAGTTTGTAGGTCAGTTCAGATGCTTTGCCATTTTTCAACTAAGTAGCTAAATTAGCAGCTGGACTGTAAATAAAGTGAAACCTCTCTAAAAAGCAGTCTTGCTGTTAATGTGGAGATGTACTTTAAAATTCTCGTTATTTTTCAGTATCTTTTCTATTTTTTTTTCTTTTCTGCTAACTTGTGACAGAGGGAACAAGAAGTTCAAACGTTCATGTACAGATTTAGGTAAAAAGCTGAATCCTTCAAATGCTAAGTGTTAAAATCTTCCTATAAGTACTTCCATCACCTTTTTGAATTGCTTCCAGAATACATTCTCCAAGCTCAGAAAATCAAGACAGAAGATATAATAGCTATAAAACTATTTAAGATGAAGGTTTTTGGTGAAACATTTGAAGTTCCGTGGCACTGTACAGATCTGTTATGAAATCCATCCAAATCACCCTCTATAAGCACAGCACCCTCTAAAAGAATTGCAAGAAGGCTTAACTTGCTATCCTCACCTACAATCAAGTGGTGAGTGAGAGAAGGAGAATCCCCATGTGTTCAAGTCCCCAGATACCTCTGTTCTCCTGGCTTGGTGTCCCTAGTAGCTCAGATAGAGGATATAGAAACTGAATGCAAACCCCGTGCTGTTGTTGGAAGCTCCCTAAGCACTTCCTGCCCATGCTGGCAGGGAAGGTTAAATGTCAGCACGCTGAGCTTCTGTCCTGGAAGTCTAAATTAAGAACAAGCCTGTGGGCTGCTTCTAGGCCTGCAGGAACTTCTCAGCCTTTGTCCCTGCTCTGTACCCAGCTGACCTGAGCTGCCCCCAAAATACAAATCCACTGCACCATGCTGTCAAAACAAATTACTCAATATCAGGCAGCACCGCAGAGGAGACAGAAGGCAGGATCTCAGTGAAAGTAAAAGGCTGCTCTCTCGTGCTTGCTAAGGAACTAAGGCAGACTAAACACTTCGTCAGGAGTGGAACTTTTCCCCTTCCCCAAATGTTGCCATAGGACTTGATGCAGAGGTAATCCTCTCTTATGAGACATGAAGAGCCCAGGTACCTAAAGAGTCCTGTTCCTAAGGTTGGCAGGTCTCAAGAACCTTACACTTTGATGTATTTCTTAAAAATGGTCAGGTATTTAACCAGGAAAGCCCAGATTAGAAGCCCTAATGACCCATTAGGTCAGAGGCATTCAGTGCTGCAGCTGGCCTCAGTGGACAGGAGCAGGGAGGGAGAAAAGGAGCAAGGCAACACAGGGAAGAAGCCAGCAGGATGGATGAGGAGGACAGGTTTACCATGTGGGCACATAATAGATCTGTGGAGAACAAAGCTTCCTTAGACCCGCACTCATAAAACAAGTTGGTTTTCATTTACAGTAAACCATGCAAGCTGATACCAAAATATGCCAGCAATCCCACATTTTGTTATTTTGTTAGCAGTGATTTTCAATTTACTGTATGCTCTTTGATTTTGTTCAAGGAGGTGGTTGTTTTGTTTTATTTAGAAGCGAGTTCACTTACTTGCCTGCGTACTTCGAAGATAAAATTAGAGCGCCGTGCGTCAGTCCATTGCCCCAGTTTTGTTTCATGACTTCAGTGAAGGTGGTTTAACATGCGTTAAGTAGACAAAAGAGTTGTGGAGCCCTAAGATCCAAATTACACGCATTTGAAACTGGTGTGCCAAATAAAAGGTGGGGAAGCAGACTTTGGAGTGGAGAAACCTGCCATTTTTGTGTCATTAAACAGTTTGAAATGTTCCTAAGAAGGTGTCCATGCTGAAAATAGACTTAGAACTCTTTCTGAATAGACCAGAGGCTGATGATAAATCATAGTAAATCATGGAAGTTACCTGATCTCAGTGGAGCCTTGAGAGGGAGGAGAGTACTGATAGCTGCACATCTTGTTGGGCAGATTATAACCTCCTGTAACCTTGTAAGCCTCCCCCTTTATGGAGCTGAGAACAGCAGCCTCTTTCTTGTAAATGAGGTCTCTACAATGGAGACTACTGACTGAGAGTCTGAATTAAGAATGCGGGAGAAAAGACAAAAGAATGAAGCCTGTTTAATTAGTATGAAGGATCCCCCTACATCATCTACCAAACTCGACTGAGCAGAGTGTAGGAGTTAGCGCTGAAGGGTCTGACTTGCTGATTTGGATAAACGCAATGCTCAGCAGATGAAGTCACACGTAATTAATTGCTCTGTGTTGCATTCTTTCCAATGTAATGACTTGTAGCATTCACACTTATAATAATTGATGTTTTCTGTGTGCTGAAGCTTCAGTACAGCCAATTAAGGCAGTGAAAGTGGTAGCTGTGTGGAAGTTCTAGCATTGCTATGCTACCAACATATGGGCTCTAACTTCTTTTTCTTTCATTATTTCTAGTGCCTGAAACAGTACATGCAGCTGGCCATTCAAGAAGGTTGCGGTTCTCCTATCACTTGTCCAGACATGCTCTGTGTGAACCATGGGACCCTACAAGAAGCTGAGGTATCAACACTTCTTTCTCCTTTTTTAAGCATAAAAACCCCGAAGTTCTTTTCTTCATCTACATAATAAATATGATCATGTACTTTTTCCTCCCTTTAATTACCTTTAATGAGCTTTTGGCAAGAAGCCTGACTGACAAGAGCTACTAGAAACAAACAGATGTTTTTCAAGGGTTTTGCTCCTTTTTCCCTCTGTGCCTTGAGGAAAGGCTTAATTGGCATCCAGACAACCTCTGAATTATCCATGCAGGTGACTTAACCAGAATACCTTGTATCCCATAATTGCTGAGCCTCCATTAGTGCCGTCAGTTAAATCAGATTTGATATGACTACAGACACTACAATTCCAGCACCTCTTTAAACCCAAGAGCAAGAACACAAACTGATTATACACAAAGCCAGAACGTTTTCTTCTGTGTTTATATTGAGCTGCAACAATCAATTTGTGGCCCAGTATAAATATATGGGATGGTAAAGCTGTATTGAAAGAAAGGTATCTGCACAGCACTGGGTGGAAGTAGGTCTTAAGAGAAGAGTGTCTTATTTCCCAGGGCAGAGACGGGAGAAATTGAGAGCTCAGAAGCTAAATGAGGTTTGGGCACAGCTGTTTGCACATCTGGCACGTGCACAATCCCCCGAGTGACATGAAGGTTCAATTTGAAAGTTGGAGGCAGAAAACTGGAGGGAAAATGTAGCTTTAGACCTTGCACTCCTTGGGGCAAAGGGATTCAAGGGGCTGTAAATGGCCCCTACAGGCCTTCCTAATGGCCTCCCAGCAGCACTCAAACAGCCTTCTGGCTGACTTAGAGCTAGTGTAAAGTTTCTGAATTGGGCTTGGTGCCAAACCCGTAACATGGGGAGGAGCTGCTGACTGTGTGGCTGGAAGCACACATGCCAGCTATTCTGCTCATCTAGAAAGCAGTATAAAGCTGTGGGTAAACCTGATGCTGCCCTGCAGCTACTCTTGCTTGCTCTGTGAGCCAGGTAAACCCCTGCTGGGCAGAGGAATACAAGCAGAAAAGAAAGACTAAAGGCTTTTGGCTTGTTTGGTGCATTCTCTCTGCAATTGTGCACGGGAACAAAACCAAGGAGAATCAGGCCTCCATCTCGGAGCTAAAGAAAGGCAGTTTATTATCTTCTGCATTCCCTTAAGCTCTGTTTGTACAGGTGGCATAACTGTGCTAGAGATGTATAATTCAGTTCAGATGCAATCAGTGACAGCACAGTTCCTCGATAAATGTGACCTGGGGTCTTTTCTTTCAAAAATTTTTTGTGCTCTGCCGTAAAAGCCACAAGATCAGATCATAGTAGCTAAGCTGTTTCTCACAAACTTTTGAGACATGGTTATTTTCTGCTGGGAATGTGATATTAAGTAGCAAACTCAATTCCATTAACTATGGGATGAGATTTTGCCTTGGCCAAACCCAGCTATTGTGGAAAGAATTCAGCTGTTTCCATTCCTCCTTTTTTTTTCCTCTTTTTTTTTTCCTCTGTAGATGCAGAGAGGGCACAGCAATGTCTTTCCCACCTGTTGCACCAGACTGAAGGCAACCACTGTTTATTGAAAATGCTGTTTTTAAAGAAAACGAACAAATGCTAGGAAGAATTCTGTGCTGTTCAACTAGGACTATGATGCTATAGGAATTATAAGAATATATTTCCCATTAATAAGCAGATGGGCACTCCAGGGTATGTATTAATGGACCATTAGCTTAACCCTTGAGTGCTTTTTGGGACTAAGGCAGAATGACCGAACTACCTAAGACATGCGTTAGTGCCTGGTGGATGAATTAATATTCTAACACTCCCTCTTGCCAATGCTCTTGAAACACAAACCATCTGCTTGAAAAGCAAACAAGTCCCCAATCTGGTTAAAGCAAACTGCTTATGTATGAGGACTGCTCCAAAAGTAATGCTTCCTGTTTCATTATGTTGGCCCACGACATCAGAGGTGAATGTCGGTGGTATGGCAGTAGAGGTTGAACCTTCCCACAAATATTCTGATGCATTTCATTATCTTATGTGAGATAACTGCAGAGGGGCAGTCTGGCAAAGTGACATCTGACATGGAAGTGAATCCAAAGCAACGGTGTGCCATTTCCTCCATGTGGAAAAAACGGCACCTACTGACATTTATTGATGCTTGCTGAATGTTTCTGGAGACCGAACAGTGGATGCAAGCACAGCGAGGCGGTAGTAATCTTGTTCATCACTGGTGAAAATGCATAGCTAACAGTGGTGACTGCGTTGAAAAAGAGTGTTTTGTAGCTGAGAATTTGCTCTATCAAACAGTGTTATTGTGCTCTTTGTAGCTGTTGGAGTTCCCATGGAAATAAATAAAAGGCATTACTTTTGGAATGACCTACGTATTTTACTAAATACTTTCATAAAGGAAACCTTAGAAGAAAACCAATAAAGCGAGAACAACTGAAATAATAGATTATCTCTATGAATAATCTGCATGATTAGACTGCAAATTACGTAGGAGCATTCTGTGTTCTTTTCAGTAAAGGCTGTTCCATGTGAAAACGTGGCCTTCAAAAGCTGTTATTTAAAAAAAAATCCTTATTCAGATGATGCAGAATGTCTTTAAATGTGGCTATTGTTTGGCACAGAAGTGCAGAATACAGTCACACTCTGAAACTTCAGGCATGAAGGTATCAGCCTACTTGTCTCCAGAAGGTCTGGGTGTTTGGTCTCTGGCAGGTGAAAGTTCCTCAGCAGGATAGTGCCATGAGAAAAGACATAACCCGGGCAACCACTTTCTCAACTGTCCAGTAGCGTATACTTTGAAGCTACTTATATTTGTGCATTTCAAAGTTTCTCTTTTAGTAAATGTTAGTGTATGCAAGTAGGCATTATAGCTTCTTCTGAAAATGTTGTAGCTGTTGCCTGTACTGGGAAAAAAATATAAATAAATACATAAATAAATAAAATTGGTCATTTTTTCTCCTGTGTTAGGATTGTGAAAAACGTATTTTACAGATCATACCCATTCCAGACTCTGATGTTGAGCAGGTGATGGCTGCAGTATAAGGAAAAAAACAGATTATCATTTAATGGACATGCTGCTAAATTGGTTCCATACTTTGGACTAAACTGTGTCTAATTATGTTAGTCAACACAGTTGTCTTGTTTGTTTTTCAAATGCCTTTTGCCCTATCCTGCATAAGGGAGATAAGGTGAACTTAGGCATAATTTTAAGTGAGGAAAAGCCTTTCCGTTGACATCAATGGGTTGAGTCTTCTTCAGTAAGGAAGCTGAACAATTTATAATGAAGCTTATAAGCAATTTATAATATGTAATAGTTATGGAAGATTATTTACTACTTTCTGTCAAGGTCTTTATTCAAGGTGTGTAGCATTTCTTTAGTGCTTTCTATCTACCTACTTAAATGCCTTCACTGTGAATTAAGTATGTTTTGTCTTCTGAGCAAAACTCTTCCATTTCCGTTGTTCAGTACTAAATTATTTGAGCCTTTTGACTGCTCTGGACTTGATTCTGACACACGCGCTTCTTGTGTTGCTTTTGAAAGATGAGGGCAAAAACTCTGGTTAACGTTTTATATGTGTCATACAATTGCTTCCCATACTTGTCATGAAGAAATGAGCAAGTCTGAATAATTGGAATGTGACTTTGTAAAACAGCTGAATACTTCCTTGGTGTTTAGGGAGTAAACTGCCCATTTGCAGAATATGAGAGATGCTGAAAGTTAAGGCTCAGCTTTTGGTGAACGAGAGCGTTTTGTCTCTGGACCTCAGAAGAAAATATTTCAGTTTTTTTTCTTCTTAAAACTTAAGTCATCTGAACTAGAAAATTGTACCTTTAGATACTTACAAACTATGTTTTTTGAACCCCCTAATTTGTTTTGTGTTATCATAACAAAATCTAGCTGGGACTGGTGTGTTCCCTGCCAGTTTTTTGTTCTGACAAACAGTGCATTCAAATAGAAGGAACTGTTCCATGGGAGTGCTTGAAATCAAGTCTAATCTTAGATCGTATCTTGGCCTGTTACATGAAGGTAGCAGTTGCTTGTATAGCTTGCTTTAAAGTAGAAAGAAATGGGTGTTGATTGTGGGAAGGCAATGGTTTTGGCTACAGATTCTTTCAAATAGCTGGTTACACCCAAAAAAAGATCATTTAAAAGCAATCTTGTTGGACAAGATGTTTGTCCTTTTGCACTCTAAAAAGTACAATAAAGGAAACTGCTTTGGATTAGTTCCCAGAAGTAGAAGGTAGAAAGAGCATCTGATACCGATGCAGTCCTCTTCAACTGTGCACACTTCTTCCATCTAGAACACTTCTGTCTCTCTTGGGAATTCACTCACTTGATTTAATTGGAACAGTTAATATCCCTAATCTAAATAAAGGGTAATTTATCATGATTTGAAATGGTTTTACTTGGTGCAAATGTAATCGCCAGTGTAGGCTGTGAATCGGTACTATGAATCAGGTCTTGAGTGCATTTGACAGCCTCCAGTGTAGTACTCACTGGGCTAATTTCTAGTGAATTGTGCTTTGCTGTTTCTGATGCCATGTTTTGCAGCTCATAGGGCTGCTGCCAGTGATCCATGTATGTGTAATCTAATTGAATTAATATTGTGCAGCAGGCAGTTGGGCTTTCCTGTTGCCTCACGAGGTCAGAGAGGAGAACAGTACCTTTGCAGTTAGTACAGTTTCTATTTCTCGTCCCTCCATCTGTGTGAATACCTGATCTACACCAGTGCTAACCTGGCAGAGGGTTGTCAGCACTTTGCAAAGAGATACAGAAATGGGATGATGTCCCAAATCTTAGAATTCTTTTCTGTTGTGTTCCATACACAGCTGAGCAAAAATGCCATCGAGCGTCAGTTTAAAATACTGGTTTTATTTTTAATTTGAAAATTGGCTTACATTCTGCGAGAGGTGATTGAAATGGTGAAATGAGGAGGAAGGTGAGAAAATATTGACCTATCTTTTTCAGGGTCAAAATTAAAATAGTGGTATGTGTTATTTACTTACATCAATCCAAGAGGAGTAAGTGTGAGAGTCATTTTGTGTGTATGTATCATTAAATAAGCTCCTTGATGGAGAAAATAAGTTAATATTTCATGATTAAACCATTGAGTATGGCAGCTGATTAACAAAGGAGTGAGCAGAATTTCTAGCAGTGAGATTGAACCTCCATACAATCTCCCTGCAAACCACAGCCCAGCTTAAAACCGTTTTGAACTCTTAGCAAAACTAGATGCTGCCTCTGTGAGTGGCACTTCAGCAGAGATGGACAATGCAGCCCTTTGCAAGTGGTTCCTGGTGCTGCCAGTGCAGGATCTTTCCTTGCTGTGTGTCTGCTAACATGGAAGAGGGAGAACACTTGTCCTGATGAACTCTCCTCTTACGGCAGTACCAAGGCTTGATTCATACGGGTGTGAAAGGAAGTAAGATCTGTTCAGTTCTCTTTATTGCCTCCTTGCGTTTCCTTTGGAAGCCTGAAAATAGGTGGAGCAGGGAATTCTGTTTACCACTGTGGTAACCAGTGTTCAAAAGCAGGGAAGTTGTTCTGCCTTGGCTCTTGCTTACTGCATTGCCCAAGTTACAAGGAACAGTCTGCCCCTGTGTAAACTGAACTCAATTCCAGTGCTTTCATTTTCCTTCCTTTGCTCTTTTGTCTTACGCAGTAATAGCACCTCTCGCTATTGTACCATACTGGGCAGTCCTTTGGGACACTTGGCAAGGGTCCAACCGGAGCCTTTTGTGGTAGTGCATCTTCAAAGTTTTGCTTTTTACCATGGGTGTTCTTATTTCAGGTGGGAGCTGCCGTTCCTATTGAGAACTGTCAGTGTTCTGATGCTCTGACAAGAGAATTTTATCTGTTGCTTACAAAGTATAGAAAAACAAGAAAACTTATTTCAACGCCTGCCAGTCTGATAAGTCTCACATCAAGATCTTTTCAGGAGAAGAGAGTCCTAGCCTCTCATTTTCTTTATAGGTTTTTATTGTAGCTTTAACTTAGCTTTAAAAAAAGATAGTTGTAAAACTTGTCATGTAGCATTTCTTGCTTCACTGGATAATTGATTAATTTCTTAGCCTGGAAGAGGAGATGTCTTGATGTGCTCACATTCTTTTAGAGCTTTGCCACCTGCTGTGTGGGCAGTTTGCTTCTTCTCAAGCTCCTTATCCTCTGTTGAACCCAGTGTGTGAGGCAGGGCAGGGGAGGGTGTGTTTGGGATGGACTCCTGAGTAGGGCTGAGACTGTTGCTGAGGCTGGTCTGACCACTGCCATAAAGACTGGGAGACATGCATGAGGAGCCATTCATTTGGCCTGTGTTCTTGTCCTTGAACAATGGTTTTCGATTTCCAAGGCTGGGTAATTGTCACCTTTAGATACATTAAACAAACACGAAATAAAACTTTATAGTAAATGTAGAGTCTATCCACAAAGAAAGCTTTCCTGTGCATGGTTAGAAGGACATGGGTGAACTACTGGGCTATGTGGCTGAAGTAGGGGAGATCAAGAACTCCTTTACACTTTGGAGATGGAAATCTAGGTATGGATGAGTGTGGTGATAAAAAGCAAGAAGGAAAAGAAGGGGAATTTGAGAGCTGGCTCAAAAGAACAGAGAAGTAGGACAGGGTGCTTATTTTTCTCAAGTCTCTAATTGTTTCTAATGCTTTTTCCTTGTTTCTCATTTCAGATTGCCTATTTGGTACCAGTTGACCAGTTTCAGCTATTCAAGAGGCTGAAATTTGAACGTGGTATGAACCTCTTCAGTTTCTGTTACTTTGGTTTTTAAAATGTCAGTGGAAGCAGCAATATTACAAACTGTAAAGCACTCTGCCTTAAGGCAAAGCCTACTGGGTAAATTAGAGAAGAGGTGGAGAAAATATCATTATATTGAAATTGTTTAACTGCTATCATTAAGTCTACAGACCAATTTGAAATGACTTTGGTAAAGCAAAATCAACAGAGTGGCACCTTACTGAAATACCATGTTTTTACTCAGACTGGTGGGCAACACTGATTTCTGTCACCCTTCCTGCAATATGTTCATCCTGGGTCCTCGAGGCAGTGGTTGTACAGGGAGAAAAGTGCTGGTAGAGTTAGACAAGATGCCGTAGACTGATGCTCTGGTGCAGAGCACACATGATCCTTTACTAGGGGATCTTCCAGTTTGGGGATCTTCAAAACTTCTGTGAGAGACAGACCCTGTTGTCTGATAGGAACTTCTGCAAACATCCCTAGAAGAGAATTTTTTCTCACAGAGAAGCCTTGTGTGTGTTCCTCTAGTATTTTTAAATTTCTCCTAGGGGATAATTGGTCCCCTCATTACTGAGTAAGGGCATATTAATAACACAGTTTGAAATTGAAGGTCGGAGGTATGCCAGAGGTCAGCATTCTGATTCAGGAGGCAGGTCCTAGCCAAGGCTGAAAAAGACACTTGCCAGTCAGAAAGGTGAAGTCTCACAGTGATTTTAAAGACTGACACCAACTGGAAAGCCCCATTTGGAAGCTGTAGTATTTTTCTAAGTACTCACACCATGGTAGTTTGCAGAATAGCGTATCTGGGACTGGCCTGCTCTGATTCTGCTTGTCTTTCCTCTAAAGACTATATTTTTATCATCCTTTATATGCATGCTTAGATCCAGATGAATTGGGAATATGTATGATAATGCAGAGTTTTACATTGTTGTTCATTAATGCACTTTAAAAGATGGTCCAAAAGAAGAGTATGTGGGTTTTTACTGAATCTCATCTGGCCTGAAGTTCAGTGAGATGGCCATGAA
>PPHD01017999.1:0-14780 GCA_002909625.1 Bambusicola thoracicus
CGTTTGATCTGAACATCTTTCCTCTGCAGGTAGGGGCTGGGGTTGGGGAACACCTGAAGGAAACAAATGCATTTATTTTGTAGAAGAGCTGCTGACTTTGCACGGAACTGGGATCTATTCCAGGTGGTGATGCTGGCCGGCTAAAACCAGCCTTCATCCCAATTAGCTGATCATTGTGGCTTTAGTCACATCCTGTGCATCTTGACGACAGGAAACTATGGGTGTGGCTGACGTCTTCGATCTCAACAAAATATCTTTATGGTAACTACAGATGCGTGACTTCGTCTTGGTTACAGTGGATGCCTTTCCATACAAGCTTTATTAGACAGCACGGTGCCTTACAGGTGTGAGTTTTGGTCTTCCAAGAATGCATTACAAATTTCCACTGTGACTGCAGAGCTGTGTTATCTCATTAAAGTGATGCTTATATTTCCTTTACTGAGTTAGTATTAATCTTTTGATAAGTGCTTTATTGCACTGATTCAGCATTGCACGGCAGTTTCAAACACTGTTTTTATGGCTCAGTGAAGCCACAGTAATGTTTCCTGCTTTTATTTTTTTCTGTATGATGTGCCTCACACAGTAGGCACTTGGTTTGAGCTATCAGCACTTCTGGTGGAAGGTAATGATCTGAGGAGGGGAAGGCACGAAAAAGAAATACACTGCATGTTCTGAAAACAAAAGGGAAATTGTATGCTGATGAATTGAAGAGATCTGTCAGAAATAGACCAGTTCGGATTTGTTTTGTGAGCAAAGGCAGATGATGTATTCTGCTTATGAAGCAAACTTGCTTGCCCTCAGCAGTGTGAGTGTGGCTGGGTTGCAGCCCTCGAGGCGCTCAGCTCTGAGCTGTAATCTGTGTCTTTTTGGGTGGAAATTCAGGCAGAGAATGAGGGAAATGGGAGATATGCCGAGTGCAGGTAGCTCCTGCCTCTCATTAAATAAAATCCTGCAGATGTGAAAATCAAATCCCAGTAGCTTTAATAGTCGGACATCTTTTTGGAATGTTCTGCACCCAGGCTGTCACAAAATGTGGTGCTTGCTGGAATCTTTGTTTTAAAACAACACAACTAACTTCTGCATTTCAGAACGGTTTTTGTTGTTTGTTTTTGGCATATAAGGTGGTGCTTTGTAAACGACAAAGATGCAGTGCTTTACTGTCCATTCTTCAGTTTCAAAGATGTGCAGCAATTCTGGAAGGTTTGGATCCTTACATTGTAGGCTTTGTTTTCGTCTGGTAATACTTCTATTATTATAAAGTGAAAATTTGTTTTCTTGTGCCTTTAAACTAGCAGTAGTTTTAGTCCCCTCTTCTGGCTCTCTTGATGGAGTTTGCACATGTTGCTTTTTGCCCAGAAAAATGGTTGAGTAAGCAGATACTGCAGATACTGAGAAGTGAACTCCAGTCACTGGGACTGACCTGACGTGTGTTTGATACGTGCTTACTGCTGGAACTCTGAGATTGCTCGAAGTGTAGCACATGACTTTCCACATCAGCAACTGTTGTGTAGGACAGATTTTACTGAGTTCTGGTACTTTTTTCCTCGTGTCTAACAGCTGCATGTAGGGACTTGTCGTTGCAGTGTTGCATGCTGCTGACATTGGGCATTTGCTTCAGTTTATTGACTTTTTAGAATGTAGAATACAAGTTAAACTTCCTGTGGAGTCATGAGAACTGAAGACCTGCAGAAGCTCAGAGCTCTCTTAATGTTAAGAAATGAGAAATGTCTAAGAAACAAAAGCACTGCGAAGTGCTCAAAATCTTGAGTTTCAGAATTGCGTAACTGTTTATGTAGAGATAGGCAGCGAAACCTGGATGTTTCAAAACATTAGTGTTAAAACACTGTGAAGTATTGCACTGCCATCCTTGGCAATAGGTCGCAGGGTTCTTGAAGTGGGAATCGGGTGTGCCTGTCACTTCCCTGCTCCTCCCTCACCAGGTGGCCCTGACTGAGCACTGCTCGGCTGTGTTGGAGGCTGCTGCGGTGCTCTGCCGCTTCCCTGCTGGGAATAAGCATGGTTGCTGCTGGTGGCACGTCCATTTTGGGGAGGGACCTAAATAATGTGACTGAGCTAATAGCATCATCCTGGGTCTTGAAACCAAGTAAGAGTGCATGGGCTGGTGTGTGGTCCCATACAGAGCTGGAGTCACCCATGCTTAAGTGATATCAATAACTGCTTGACTTTGTGAATCTCGTGAAATTATATTACATCTACTCTTGTCTTGCCAGCTTGTGTTTCTGTAGTCACAGTATATTCCAACAGTTGTGACTCTACTCTTTTTAAAGGAACTGAAAATGCACAAACGGGGTACAGCTGATGGTTTTTCAGTGCTATTTTCCACTTCCAAGTCTCTTGAAGCTCTTTTTTAGAGACTCGTATACATACTCGGTGTGTGCCACTGCTAATGCTGTGGGACATAAGACTGTAAATGGGCTAGGCAGCTCATAAGTTGGTATTTCATTAAACTTGTTTCAAGAACGTGAAAATAATCAGATGACTACACCAGCATCCCTTTGCTGCAGGATTTAAATGGAGATTGCTGTTTTGCAAGTTGACCTGGAACCGTCGTCTTCTATTTGAGTGGCTGTCTGACTTACCTATGTGCTCGGTTGTATGCGTATCTGAGTGATTTAATATTTCAGAAACTGAGGAAGCGACAACTCCGCAGAGGATGATGCCATTTTAATCTCGGTCAGCATAAAAGTTGCAAACCTTTGATGAAAAATGAATGTAGCATTCCTTGTGTGACGCTTCCAGCGCGTTACAAAAATACGGCAGTAGAAAGCATTCTAATTAAAGAACACTTTTTTATATTGAAGTGCTATAATGCTCTGTAACTTTCTCTGTCAAGAGGAGAACTAGGATGGGTAATGCTTCTGACTGTAATGGTGTATTAGAGGAGGCTCAGGCTGTTAGAACACCTCCAAAACATCCGGTGAGTGTCACTGCATTAAAATGAACTTAAGTCAGGCTATCTTAAAATAAATTGATGTTTTTAGCATCTACCACAAGCCACCAGCTACCCATCTTTACACAAGGCACAACGTGAGTGGAAACTCATATGAGCTTGACTTTTGCTGTAAATAGGTCTGCAGAGTAGTTTAAGTTTGTTACTCACGATTTTTAATATCTCAAGCTGAGTGTTGTGCAGGGTACTTAACCATGACTGCATTTTGCATTTCTTCCTAGTGTTGAATGGAATCTTTGCATCTCCATCATTAAAGTGTATGTCGCTGGCACTTGGTGTTTGAAATGGTTGCTGGGCTGGGTAGCTTGGATAGTGCTCAGGAGCAGTGAGACCACATCTGGGGGTGTCCATCACTGTCCAGCTAATGGCTTCTCAGCTAGAGTGGGAGTCTGGACAGAGCAGCATGTTTCTTAATGAGCCTGGTTTTTGTTGGGACCAGGTATTTAATCTCTTGTTTAGTTTTTGATTTCAGATATTTTGTTCCTAACCTTCCAAATCTCCTGCTTTTCAAATGCTGGTGATTCTTTTCCTACAATATCTCAAAATACTTCTCTGCTTAGCAGAAGGCCTCCGAAACAAGTATGGAGCTTTAGATGTCAGCTTAGGTTTGAGTTGTTGGGTTAGGTTTGAGAAAGCAGTGAGAGAAATGACCCTAAAATGAACGTGGTGTTGTTCTTCTGCCCGTCTTATGCTGCTGCATGCTTCAGGGTATTTGGGATTCAGACTGGCTGTGTGTAGGTGGTATTTAGTGCTGCTGCTGTGAGTTTTGTGGGCATCCCATGTTATGGAATAGAATGCAGTTTTCGTATTCTCGGTAATATAATGAGGTTAAAAATCTCCTTTTTGAATAGGGGCATCAATGCTTGAAAGGCATAAGTCTTCTTAGATGGTAACTTGTAAACTTGTTACTATTTATATTTCTAATGCCTCCAATACTCCCTTGATTTAGGAAATTATTGTGGCATGTATTTATAGCTTGTTCTCAGAGCAGTCACCAGCAACTGGCATCATGATGATAAGATTGAAGAATTCTGGCAGTATTTCCAAATTACCTTTTTGATGCTATAATTAGCTTGTGCTGTTTGTATGAATAACCCTTGTCAGCAACTTCTGTGTGCGAAACTTTGGGGAAGAAAATGAAGAGAACAAAAATCTTTTTACTTCAGCTTATAAAAGGCGTGTTTGTGCAAACTTAGAACACACACAAAGTTACTGTGTGGTTGGTAATACCTCTGAACGTTGGTTGAGTTCTTGCTTCTGCTTCAGGTAGGATCCTCTACTGCATTCAGAGAGATGCACACATGAGTTGCAAACTGTCATCTCGCTTCTGAAGCAAGACATCTGAAGTGTGGGACCCTGCTGGAGCTCTGGCTGGTTGACACAGCCATGTTCACCTCCCAGATTTGGCTTTGTCTTTGGAAGGGTTGGGAATAAGCCATGCATGGTTGTAGGCTTACTACAAACTTTACAGTCCCAGAGATGATGCTCGTTGGTCTGAAGGCAGTTGTGCTACCTTTCTTGGAGCCGCTTTATAGAACATGTCAGTTTTTTCTAAGCTGGAAACTATTCTGAGATACCCATTTGTTGCTGGGTGAGGGGGAAAAACCCAATTCTTCAAAAAATAAAGATACTTCTAACGTTCTATAGCATGAAGGAGAGTCTTTCAAGTAGACAAGCTCCTATTCCATACACCTCAGACAAGGAGAGGAATTGATTAAAAAGGGCAGGTAATGTTGTGATGTTGCAAATGGCGGAGCATAGTGTGAGTAAAAACTGCTCACAGACAATCTTACAACTTCTTCGTTTTTGTTTTTAGGCTAAAGAAATCTTGACAAAAGAATCCAACGTACAAGAAGTGCGATGTCCTGTCACAGTGTGTGGAGATGTGCATGGACAGTTTCACGACCTCATGGAACTCTTCAGAATTGGAGGCAAATCACCAGACACAAATTATTTGTTTATGGGGGACTATGTTGACAGAGGTTATTACTCCGTTGAAACAGTCACGTTGCTTGTAGCTCTTAAGGTAATTTTTCTTCTGTACCATCCAGTATAAAAATGTGTAATTACCGTCCTGACTGCATTTGATACCAGTTATGAATTTACTGCAGAGGTTTTGTAAGTAGAAAAACTGCAATGTTGGCTGTGTTGTCACAAATATTTTTGACAAAGCTATATAGGGTTAGTACTTCTGAAAAGCCCATGTAACTTTTTGTAAAGGGAGTGCTGCATTTATTTTTATTTTCTTTAAATGTGGAAGTAGCAGTCTTTAAAAATGTGAGGTAACAGCTTGGTGCACAGGGATAGTGAAGTCCACTGGTAACAGTGGGTAAAACCTCTACTTCATCTCAAGGCTTCTGGCAACTGCAGACTGGCATCATCTAGCTGTTTGGTTTTTCCTTTAAGGTGGTAATTTAATTTTTTCTTATTGCTTAGTGGGCATGTTATGGGGAGGGGAAGAAAAGCAAATTGTGGTTTTGGGAAATGCATATTGTCGTCCCCCTAAAATATCTTCAACTGTTATGTTTAGGTCCGTTACCGTGAACGTATCACGATTCTTCGAGGGAACCATGAAAGCAGGCAGATCACACAAGTATATGGCTTCTATGACGAATGTTTAAGAAAATATGGGAATGCAAATGTTTGGAAGTACTTTACAGACCTTTTTGATTACCTTCCTCTAACCGCCTTGGTGGATGGCCAGGTAGAGTTAACTTGGACAGAGTTAAATGTTGCTGGTTGTAAAGGGAGCTATTAACACTGCGTTCAGTGAGCTCTCAGCTTGAAAATAATCTCTTGAAAAGTTTTCTTAATTGTTTATACTAAGCAAGTATAATTTTTGTACTAATAAATGTAAACAAGTGAAATGTCATAATGCATCTCTTTCAGATTTTCTGTCTACATGGTGGCCTCTCTCCATCAATAGATACGCTGGATCACATCAGAGCGCTTGATCGCTTGCAGGAAGTTCCTCATGAGGTATACTGAAAATTAATTATCTTATTCATGATTCAGCATATGTTGGGTATTTTAATGTATACAAAGGCAGAAAATCAGGTTCAAAGCGATGTAGCAATTTGAAAATGCCTGTCTTGCCTAACTAGTCTTCTGCAGGAAAATTAAGGGCCGCGTTCTTGCCTAAAGTTACAGTGCATATTTTAATATCTCAGAGGTGAGACCTACTTCTGTGAAATGTTTTCATTAAAATTTACTTCCTTGTTAGTATTTCAGGCTTTAACTACGAACTACGCTAACTATTGTAGCTGATAGAGGTGGGGTTTTTCGTAGATTATATTTCCAAGCCTTAAAGAGGAGCTGCAGGAAGCAGTGCAGGGGCAGGAGTGTGTAGATTGTTTTTTGTTTTTGCTTTCATTTTTTGCTTCGATTTATGAAATACTTTCCAAATCTCTTACAGGGTCCAATGTGTGACTTGCTATGGTCAGATCCAGATGATCGTGGTGGCTGGGGAATTTCTCCTCGAGGTGCAGGTTATACATTTGGACAGGATATTTCAGAAACCTTTAACCATGCTAATGGCCTTACATTGGTTTCAAGAGCTCATCAGTTGGTAATGGAGGTAAGCAGCAAAGGCTGTGTGTTTAAGCTGTTGATAGCGTAGTTAGTTGTTGTGGTGCTTGAGATGTGCACTTGGCCTCTTTGCAAGGTAAAGGGATGTGTGTGGTTTTCTTCGTAGTCTCTGGTTATCCCTAGAAGTTGACCTCAAATCATCAAAACCAGAACCCACACCTAGCTTTAAAAAGACTGTGTAATTCAAAATTGGTATTTTAATTTTTGACAGTGTAGTGGAGAACTGTTGCTGTTTTTTAATGCGCTTATCTAATGCTTACTAGGAAGATGTTATATGCTATGGTGCAATTCCTTTTTTCCTTTTTCAGTTGAGAAGAGAAAAATACAGGCTTAATGTTATTTAAAACTGCAAAGCCTGTGTAGGGTTTTGCACATTGAAATTCAGTTTAGTAGTCAGTTATGGAGTGCAACAAATGAATACGGTTTTCCTAAATAGTTTATTTTCCTCTCCAGGGGTACAACTGGTGCCATGATCGGAATGTAGTAACAATTTTCAGTGCTCCAAACTATTGTTACCGTTGTGGCAACCAGGCTGCAATTATGGAACTTGATGATACTTTAAAATACTCCTTGTAAGTATGCCTAAAAATGAGATCCGTGTTGCATGTGATTTTAAGATTCGATAAGTGGTATTTTGCTACAGTAACTATTTATGGTTTTGAGGTACGATTTTTACCCTGTGCACCTTCAGGAGGTGATGTGACAGTGGAATTGTTGGGCTAGTCATATGTAAAAAAAACTTCCAGTCAGATATTGGAAAGTGGTGGTGTTGACATTCAGACAGATGTCATTAAGCTCATTATATACAGTAAAGTCAGTTTAATTAAATACTACAGAAGTATGTGATTTGAAAGTTGGAGTACTGTCATACCTGAGGTAATTATGCCCACCCGTAAGTCTAGGGCAGGAGACTTACAATCTTGTTAGGACTTTGGCTTTTGGAGCTGCTATAGCAGTTTTACTAATGAATGAGGAATTGTATAAAGCATTGTGTAAATTACCTCTTTGATAACTACTGGAGACTTTTAATGTCTGGATGTATGCTGATATCTGACCAGCTTGAGTCTTAAAAGCCAAAATTTGTTTCTTTCAAGTCCATAGAAGTAATCTGAAGATGAGTTTTTAAAATAATTCAGAAGAAATACCTGAATGTAAATGGAATGCTGTCATTAACACGTATGCTTTTCAGTTTGCAGTTCGATCCAGCGCCGCGCAGAGGTGAACCGCATGTTACTCGTCGCACCCCGGACTACTTCCTGTAAAGAGATTATAGACCTGTACAGTATTGCCATGATCCATACGTTGACCTAAAGAAAATGGGAAGAGCAACAGTAACTCCAAAGTGTCAGAAAATATTTAACATTCAAACTTGTTTTCACATGGACCAAAAGACGTGCCATATTCAAATACAAAGCCTCTTGTCGTCAACAACTGTGACCACTTTAGAATGAACCAGTTCATTGCATGCTGAAGCAACATTGTTGGTCAAGAAACCAGTTTCTGGCATAGCGCTATTTGTAGTTACTTTTGCTTTCTCTGAGAGACTGCAAATAATAAGATGTAGACATTAACACCTCGTGAATACATTTAACTTTCCATTTAGCTATAGCTTTATTCAGCATGACTGTAGATAAAGATAGCAGCAAACAATCATTGAAGCTTAAAGAACATTTTTAAAATAAGTACCAAGGCTTCATATTTGTTCTGAAACTGTTTGTTCGTTTTTATTTTCAGGGAATACTGTTTAATTTAATTGTATTGATTTTTTTTTTTTTGTCTGCACTCAGTTCCCTTTTCCACTCTTTGCCCGACCATATTGTCCCTCGTAATTGTCCGAGCATAGTGAATTACTTTGAACAGATCTGTTTTTTTCTGTAAAACAATGTTACTGCAGGACAGAGCTGCAGTGTTTTTCATAATAAACTTGTGAACTAAGTATGGAAAAATGGCAAATCCTAATTGCATCTCAGGTCAGCTCTGGTTTAATAAACGAATGCACAACTGGATAGGTTTTATAAACCTGGATAGAAGTTCCCACCATAAATAATGAAAAAAAAATGAGGTGATTGAAGTGTGCTGCAAAACTGTGACCTTCTGAATTCTATCCCAGGGAGATGTGTGGTCCTGCGATCTCATGGAGCTGAGAACAGAGCTCACCTGTTACTGAAATGTTGCTCTCTTTTTTCCCTCTTGGTGCTCTGTGAAATACTCAAAAGTAGAAAAATACAAGATAAATTAACTGATGGAGCATGGCTTTCTTTCAAGTGTAAATCTGAGTTATTTCCATTGTAGGTGCTAATACTTCAGAAGAAATTCTGAAAAACTAAGAATAAAACCAGTTTTCTAAATATTAAAGGAATCACTTGAAATTCAGTGCTACGTGTATTGCCCAAGCTTCCATTACACAAATAACAGTGTGCTTTGTGTTAACTTCTGTTTAAAAACTTTCCTTTCTACAAATCTGACCCTGACAATGATTTTGTTCAAAGCACATTCATATGTTTTGCATTATTAAGGCTCATGCTTGCAACTTCTTTTTGGACGTATCCTAAAAGAACTTAGCTGGCTGTTGTAATGGAGGGCCCTTGCTATTCATACTGTTTAAAAGACTCTGGTTTTTGGGCTCAGTATATAGACTGGGGGACAAAATAGAGGGATTTTTTTATACTGCTGGCCTGTAAGAGAAAATATAGAAGTGTTGCAGTGTGCAGGCCTGCCTTCACACACTTCTTTGGACTTCCTTGCTTTTCTGAGGTTTTCTCTTGAAGGGCTGCTTAACTGTCAAACTTACGAGACACTTCCTTTCACAGTTCAGTAATTCACGCCTTTTCTGAAAGCCTTGAGGGGTTACTTCTCTTCTTCAGCAAAAATTCTGCCTTCAGGTAGAGCTCCAAACTATTTCTGGAGAGCTGAGTCCTGCAGCGTGACCTCTTACAGGGAGCAGTGCATTCTAAAAATACTGCTCACGTGGAGGCACTCCTTTTGTTGTTGTTTTTATCTACTACATTGAGAGCTTTTGCTTTGATCGCTAGCAAAAAAAAAGCTCCTTTGCTTTAGATTCATTAGTTCATTAAGTTCCCTTTCCTCTTGCTTGCCGTTCTCTGCATTTGTACTTTTGCAGATAGAACGCTGTACCTTCATTGACACCATTCCATCAAGAGGAATGACGTGCCCTACTGCCTTTGGCGTGATGCATCCCCTGCTGCAGTGGGAAGCAGTTCATTTGTTCTGTTTCTGTATGCAAATACAAGCAGTTGTTAGTAAAGTCAACAGAATATGTTGACAGTCACTCCGGGTTTTGCACTTTTCTCCATAATTATGCTGTGACTGGCCATTTGTTGGCTTTTGTTTTTAAGAATACCTCATTGTGAACAAGAAACTGTTCTGATGCGGATTAGTAATGCTGTTTGCCAGCCAGCTAGGAGGCGAGATTCAAGAGGAGAGAAAACTTAAAATAGAAATAATTACCGCCCAATTTTTGAGCAGCTGGCTGAGTGGAAGTTCACCTAAGCTTCACTTCAAACTGTGATGCTGCTGGCACGTAATTAGCATTTTGGTTTGTTTCACAGATCAGTACTGACCTTTCCTTCTGCACTGCAGAGACTGGTAGATTGCTTGGCCAGGTGATGTCGGAGTAGCTCGAAGCCCTGTATCTTCATCATCCAGTAACGTTTTTTACCTGAGTTTGTATATCAGATTGAAGTAAATGCCTCTCATCTGTAGAGGTCTGTTCTTTGAACTAAGGAATCATTAAGTCAGACTCAAAGTATTAGTACATACACCCATACGCAGGAAAACCTTTGGTAATTTCCTTCTTGAAAGAAGATGGAAGGATTTGGGACGTACAGATTTGCAGGTTTTCATTCCTTCATTCTCTTATTCCTTCTCCGCCTGCCCCCACCTGCTGCCTGTCCCTTGGCATCCCCCAGGGCTCAGCTGTCCTGCAGTGCATCCCGCAGAGCCCTGCTGCCTCAGCTGCCATGGCTGACACAGGCTCATGTGTATAGGTGCCTGTTTTCTCCAAGGTAAATGAACGCTTGTGCTTGTAGCCTCAAGCTGAAGACAGATAGTTTCCAGCTGCTCACATTTGCATACAAGCTCAGCATTGCTGCTCTGCTGTTTTAGATGACAATAGCTGTAAGGTTTCTTGATACACAGGCAAGTGAAGAGGACACAGCTAGGTACCTTGTTCTTTGTCTGCCTGGATGATGCTTCTGCCTTGGAAAAGAGGTGGTAAGTGAACGTATTGCTGATGAAAGCTTTGACGTTTCATCTGATTGTACTCCAGTCTGGTTAGTATCAAAGGTCAGCCTGGATTTTTTTCATGGTTGCTGAAAGTTGCGTTGATAAAGATTGTATGGTGAGGGCCTGGGACAAAGTCTTTCCTCTGGCAGTCTGAAAACTCAGGCTGAATCCTAAAGGCCAGCTGTACATTTTCTCATGGACAACACAAAAATAAGATATGGAAGCGCTCAGTTTATTTTTTGCATCTTCATCGTAGTTCAATAAATACATCCCTCTGTTCTTCCCTTCTTAGCCCTTCATTTCCTTACTAGTAACACCACAAGTTCCTGCTGTAGGAGGAGCTGTGCTATCGAGCAGGACAGGGCTGAAGGCGAAAAGCACTCGCTTCTTCTGGAAAAATGGTCTGGTCTGTAAGAAGAGGCAAGTGCTATCGAGTGACTGCTCTGAATTTCAAATGATGTGATGCTACCTTCAGTTAACTGAAGGTGTGGTTCCGTTCGTCCCTTTCTTGTATATCAGCCACACCGTTTTTAATTGCTTTTTGCTTTACCTGTATGCTGAGAATTTGTCGTAATTTAGGATTTATTTATTTCCAGTCTGTAGAACTTCTGAATTGCCGTTCTCTCTGGGTTGTTGCGGGTGTCCTGCCCAGACATACAGTCTGACTGCTTAGCTATGGCTGTACAGAGATGCCTGCACTGTATCAGTTCTCTGCAAGTTCCAGACAGGATAGTTTGGAAGCAGGTTAAGTGTTAGTAAAAATGACATTGTGCTGCCCAGGAATCTTTCAGCACACGCAAACACACTACGGCAGCTCTGCAGAGTAAGCAGTTGAGTCAGCTTACTGTGGTTTTTTAAAGTTTTGGTGCTCTGATTCATTTGGCTGTGCTCCTTCTGGATGGGAATAAAGACAAAGTGTTCTCCTGAGCAAGGGACTAGAGTTCTTGGCATAGGTACAGGGAAAAAAGGCTGAAACAACACTTTAGGTTTTAAATTAAGCAGTGCAACGTGTTTTAGCCTTTTAAAACCTGTGCTGTAGCTTAAAAGCATTATTCCTTAAGGTGAGTTGAGAGCTACAGCGCCTGATCTCAATTACTGTATGGTAAGCAACTGCTTATAGATGAAACTGATTGCTCCTAGTATATAAAACACAGGTTGCTAATAGTATTTAAATGCTTACATATATATTGCCAACATACAGAAAACAGAAAAGCATCACTTTTAGAGAAGGAGGGTACTGTGGTACTGGAAAGGATGAACTAGAGAGGCTCCAGAACATCTCTTCTTGGAAGGTTCCAGGACTACACTAGAAAAACACACCTGAGCTGCCATTGGTGCTGGTGCTGCTTCAGACTGAGATGCATTCCGACTACGTTCTTATGTGAAAAGCAACATCTCACTTAGTTGCAGCACGTGAGATCCACAGTGGATGTTTATCCCATTACCTCATCATCAGACTGTCGTGAAGGTGTCAGGACTTTGGTTTTGGTTTGCAACATCAACTAAAGATAAATGTAGGGGTGTCCAGTGGTCTCAAATCGGCATCAGCTCATTTCTGCTGATTTTCTGATGGCTGCATTGTGCCACCTCTGCTGTCTGCGTGATGGAACAGGAGGCGCAACCCGAGGTGAGCACCTCTGGTGGAAGCTTTGGGATGGGTGCTGTCGATGAGAACCATCAGCACTGCAAACAAATGCAGCATTCTGTAAGATGGTATAAATTGAACCGAACGTTTGTTTCTTGGTCCTCTTATCGACTTCTGTACCTGTATTTCTCATCAGATCACCCCTATGTGCAACTGTTCTCTTAAAACAAAACCGAACTGTCTGAAATGGGAAGATACATTTAAATACAAAGTGCTGAACTGCCAAATAGGGCTCTACTCTTTAAACCAGTAATCTCAGGTTTGATGGAAAGGCTTTAGCCTGTTTTCCTGCTGCCTCTGCTTCTCAGGGGGTTTGAGACCACCACCACCATGCTGGTTAATTGCAAGACTTTGTCAAAACCCATCTTTATTGTAGCTGTCAGTGTAAGTTCTGTGGAAGTGGGGAGGCCCCGGAGGAGCCTCTGCTGCTCATTCTGTGCCTGACCCACTTTACAGTCGGCTTTGCTCATGCTCTGCCACCGCCTTTGTCCTCAGGGAAGCGGGACTCTGCCTGGCACTGCCCTGGGTGTGGGCAAGATGCATTGGCTCTCAGAGGCTGATCTGGTTTCTCCTTTTCCTATATAAAATTCTGTGTTCTTAAGGTTTATCCAGTGTCAGCTCAGCCATCTCAGCACTTCCCTGAACTGTCACTTTTCCACAGCGTTCTCTTTTCAAAATGTTTTGGATTAGCCTGACTTGTGAAATGCAGTACATTTATTCCCATGGACTTTGAAAGCTTAAAGCCTTTGCTTTTTATTGTCTGTGGCATTGGTACCAGCCTGGAATCTGCCTTTTGGACTTTGAACAGCTGCAAGGCTTCATAACAGCATTGCGCAGCCACAGAACTGGGGCTGGGGGCAGCTTTGGATACCTCTGGTACCCACTGCTCCAGCAGACCATCAGAGCTGCTGCCTGGCACTGTGTCCTGCTGCGTTTGGAGGTCTCCATGGAGACCCAGCACCAGTCTGGGTACCTGTGTCCGTGCTTCATCACCCACACAGCAAAGAAAAACCCCATAAAGCCAACTCAGTTTACTTAAATATCACAGTAGGTGCTCAGAGGTCTTCACAAGTTCACAAATAGCTGTTTGAAGCTGTTCTGAAGGCCAGTTACAGTAAGTCACTCCTGTTCTCGCTCTGGCAGCCATGTGTTCCTTACAAGCCAGCAGGTGCAGCACAGCCCCACTTCTGTGCCATGGGGTGGAATTAGGCAGCCTTCTGCTAACCATGCTGGAAGTGGGGAGCTGCCACTCAGCAACATCTCCCTCCCTATGCACAAACAGGGACTACAGGACTGGAGCAGTCCAAATTATTTCTGTGGATGCTAGGGCAAAAATGGTACAAAACCCAGTATGCATAAGTACATGGAGGCAGACTGCAGATGAGGTTAGGAAAAGCATGCGGCAAATATGCTTGAGGTAGGTTTGCTTCTCTTTTGAATATCTTTCATGCTGTCTCAAATCCTCACAGTTAGGCAAGGAGAGCACACAAATGTCATTTGAGGGAGAAACAGAAGCTGATAAAGAAATAAAAAAATCAGCTGATATCGCCTGAGACAATTTGATTGAGTTTTATCAGCCCACTGCTGTTACATTGCCTAAACTGCAGACTGCCTCCCTCAGTACCCACCCACCGCCCTGCCTTCCTGGGGCACACCTTGCAGGGAAAGCACCATCCTAAGGACGCTTCTGTTGCACAGCTTTTGATGAAGTGGAGACACAATTTTTCTGGAATTTAGTGGAGACAAGAATTTTCTTTCTTTCCTGCTGCATTGTTGCAAGATTGCTTAAAATAACACTGGCACAAGCACAAGGAGCTCAGCAGTATTTTTCCAGCATCTGTATCAGACAAAAAAAAAGATGCTTGCTTGCTCTCAAAAACGTTCCCTACCTTCTGCATTCCTTGAAGGAAAAAAAAGACCACTTTTGTGAGTCTGACTGCCTGTGCATACAGACCAGCTTCTTGGCCAGGCTCAGTGGTCACACCGTGCTTCCCAGCACTGATACCAGGCTCTGCCACAGCAGCTGTGGTCTCCTGAAGTTCAATCCTTGCAGGCTCACCTTCCCTTTGGTCAGCAAATGCAGACCAAGTCCTATGATGATTCCCAACCTGTGATTGGTGGAGCCGAGCTGAGTTCTTTCAAGCCCGGTTCTCTCTGGGCTTTGATAATCCCATGTAACACTTGTATTAAAAAAAAACTCATCTTTTTACATCATGTTATCTCCATAATCTCTAAATCACAACCAGCACTAACAAAGAGCATTTCTCTGTCTATGAAAGTGGACTGTGAAGTGGTTAGGTTTTTTTTTTTTTTTTTTTTTTTTGGGGGGGG
>PPHD01018000.1:0-14780 GCA_002909625.1 Bambusicola thoracicus
GCACATCAGAAAAGTGGCTGCACGGCATTTTGAGAGACATTTCAGACACACGCACACATTATTTCCATCTTTCAGCTGAGCCCAAGCTTTGTGACACCATTCATTTCACTCGGACTAGAAGGCATCAGAATTTAGGGGAGAGACAAGGAGGTCTGAAACACATTATAGGAATGAGGGTTCCATTCGCTCCCGCGTACTTACAGCAGCCTCTGTGAAACTGCAGTTCTTGCCCAGAACATGGAAGCAAATCCCTACTCTTGAATCAGGCGTTATTTGCACAGAGCGCAGCTGCTGAGGTTCACCAGGAGAATATTCTAAACGATGAATGATAAAATATTTATTAAACCCAATGCAGCAGATTAGAGCTTTTATTCCTAGAAGACAGAGTGCAGACAGCTTCTTTCTACATGCAAGGACGACGACTTCTGCAAATGCAAGCAAAGCGATATCACAAGCAGACAAAGCATGAAGTAAAATGAAATCATAAGTGCTAGGTAAAGAGCTTGAGAATTATTGCAAAGGGGGATTTCAGTTCATTTAAAGCATGGGAAGCTGTACCTTATTGTAACAGGATATTTCAGGACTTATTTTGGGGGCTATGTTGTTTGTAAAATGTCTAAAAATAGCCTGACCTTAACTCCGCCACTTCTGTATATGCTTTCTTTCATTACAAAGTTATACACTTGTAAAGATGATTCCGTGAAATATAATATACAATATTTCTACTCCTCAGAAACATAGAAACTGGTATCCAAGCATCAAGCAGAAAAACGTGCAATAAGGCCATTCAATGCATCTTGAAGTTCCAAATTTAGGGAGGAAATTACACATGGGATCAGCTCCCAGAGGCAGCTTGCCAATTACACTGAGGTCCTTCAATCACCATGCATGCAAGCTGGCTTGCTAATGTATTAGGTTTGACACCATTAGCATTTCCCCTAGTGCCAAGGCAGACACTGGAACTCCCCATGCAGAGGGGAAGGGGCTCCACGCAGCTCTGCTCGGCTCTCCTCTGGGAATAAGAGAGTCAGCACTGATAAAGAATTTAGTCAGAAATGTAGAATGGATAGAGCACGTACCCCATTACACAATATCAGCAAATACCAGGCATAAGATGAGATGGCTCAAAGACTTCCCCTGGCAGAGGGAAGGAGCTGTGATCCAACCTCCTGAGTGTCACAGGTGATCACATCCAGCCTTTTGCATGACATTAAGAGTTGTTTGATGCAAGTGGGTCATTCTGAAAGGTACCCAGTTGCAGCTAAAAGAAAGCAAGACCTTAGGAATCAACCATTTTCCTTCTGGCTGGTTGCTAATTCCCCAGCATTTAAAGGTTTGCCTTGGGTTAGCAACAAGTTGGGGCCATCAGCTCTTGCAGGCAGCCCTCCAGGGTGCAGCACATCTCCCATAAGGGTGTACATAGGTTGTATAGCATCATCTCCCAGAGTTTCTTTTGCTAAACAAACAGGATCAAGCTCTGAAACATTTTTCCATCTGACAAAACATTTATTTACCTTCTGACTGTAATGATGCGTTGTGGCACTAAAATCTAATCATCTGTCCCAAATAACAAGCCTGAGCATTGCTGCAGCGGGCAGTAATGTCTATGTGCTGCCATCAGTACCTTTGGTTGTGAGTCACAAATGCAAAACCTGATGGACAAACTCAGCTTCTATATTTAAGTGCTGTGCTGCTTAACTAAGACAAGTATCCACCCAAGGGATGCTGCCTCTGCCATGCAACAAACTTGAATTTAACAAGTAGATCGCATGCATTTGTTGTAAAGCCAAAAAAAAAAAAAAAGCATGGTAGTACATCTAAGGACCTTTATCATCAGGAGCAGTCATTTGTCATCATGTTCTAGTTCTCTCTCCTTCCATGCTTTAGCAAAGCAGCATTTTATTCCTTATGTAACACTGGGTAATTGTCATATGTCCCATATGGTGTAGGTCATTCCCACAGCTGTTGATGCTCGATCTCAACTCCTGTTTCTCTGTGAACAGGCACACTACCAAATTCTGATGCACATAATATATTAGCTAGAGGAAAAGGATTCCTTTTCAGTCATAGAAAAATATGAAGGAATAAAAAAAAAGATTTTTTTTAATCTAAAGCTAACTCAAAAATAAACCCAGTCCAGAAAAAAGTACCGAAACCTCTCACAAGATGGCAAAATTCACCCAGCTCCGAACTCACGTGTTGTACGCTGGAGCAGAGATAAAAACTGATCCCAGCAGCAACGCAATGAGAAGGGAGGCATTCGCAGAGGATGCGATAAGCAGCGTAGTGCCGCCAGACAGGGAAACCACTGAGAATCCTTCGGTGGTGACTGACGCTTCACGGTTTCGCACCCGAGGTGAAGAATTCCTGGGGCTTCAACAGCCTCGTGTTTGGGGGATGGCAGTGAGAGCATTTTGTGAGCAAAGTAGGTCACGGCTCAGCAGGAGAGGCACGTTGCCACATTTATCTGGGAAGATGCACGGCTTCTAAGAAGATTTCTTTCTTTTCCCTGCCGATATTTCATTTAGCAAAGTAGAATCCATATTCTAAGCAAAACAAATGGTTGTTATTTCTGGGTCGGCCCATTGTTCTTGGAATGGCTTTGTGAAAGAGAAAAGCGGTTGTACTGTCTCGCTACAAAAGATGGTGATTTCAGTAAGCAAGCTCAATTGTCTCAACAATATTCTGCAAACGAGCGTAAAAATTATATCAGAGAACAAAGTGTGAGTCATGCAGAATTACTCAATACGAAGCAGTAAGTCAACTTTCATAGGATTTGGGTAATGTGGTTATCTCCTGAAATTATGCAGCAAGAGTCATGATGGAAACAAGACCCAGAAAGCAACAAAAATACCCACTTGCTTCAGGAGTAGAAAGTGAAAAACTTCAGCTGACAAAAAAAAAAAAAAAAAAAACAGAACTCTTTTAGGTCATATTTCTGATAGTTTACCTCAACTCTGCAAAGCAAGCACAGAAATTACCCATAGAGGTCTGAGGAACAGTGATGTTTTACCCGCTATCCCATCAGGAACGAGAGACTGATGACAGCAATGATTGAGGCTGGATTTTGACACTTGGAAGTACATAGAGTAGGTGGAGAGAAGATTTCAGTTATGCACACAGATGGAAGAAGTAGATCACTGGAGGACTGAAGAGTGACAGTATTAAGACAGATAAAGTAATTTATTTTATAGGAAGATGATTATACAGCTGAGAGTCTTTTTCTTTCCCCCAGCGGAGAGATAAAGGAGAGCAAACCTTCTCCTCTCTCCCATGATCCACGGATGTGTCATGTGCTTCTGATGGAGTCAGAGAGAAAGAAAACGGTGGAGAAGTGGGCGAACATTTGGATCGCCACCTGATTGACAACGTGCAACTCAGGGAATTGGCCCAGCATCAAGGAGTGTCTGATTAATTTTGGCAGGAAATTCCACTAACAAAAAGGATCATGGAGCAGGCTCAGAATTAATGCGTTGCCCCACACTGAAAGAGCCACCATTGAAATGAATAATAATTTTACTAATTCCTTGTTCCAGGCGTCAGCCTGAAGCATCTGCAACTTTGTCTAGGCTTAGGAGTAGGGTTTATTTTTTTGCCAGTGTTTCTCAGGGTCCACTCAACCCAGTGACCAAAATAAAAGCCAAAATGCCAGCAGTTGCCCATTGGGAGTTGCTCAGTCCTCAGTGCAAATACCCTCCCAGTTGTGGGGTGAAGTGCTCTGTAGCTCCACATTTCAGGATTTCCAGCCACCATACCATGCACTGAGCAGAAAACACGCTGTGTTACAGTACCAGTGCCTCTGTCTTCTGCACCAAGTAAAAGCACAGCTAATGTGTTTCGGTTTTCTAACATGAAAATAATTAGTACCCCGGCACAGCAAAGCAAATCCTCTCTTGTAGCCAATATAGGAAATAAAAGATCAAATCTGAAATTTTCCTACAAAAAGATGAAAGAAAAATATGGAAAATGGCTCAACACGCCTTAAAATTATTCCAAGAACCGATAGCCTTTGAATTGGCAATACTCTTTAGCCACCAGGACATCAGTTGCTTCTTTTACAAAGTAAGAGCTCAAAGGTATTTTAAAATTGGAGGGCAGAATACCTTTCCACGGGCCATCCTTTTTTCCTGCTGACCTTCCCTAATATCATCTGCAGAACACGTGCAGACAGCACACGGCCCTTCCCCTTCCTTTGTGTATTCTTCCTCCACACACCTCTGAGAGAGAGACACAAAGAGTTGAACCAATCACCGAAAGAAATACATGTGCCTAAATTCCTTTCCTTTCAGTATTCTGTGTATTTCCTGAGGATCTGAGCCCGGGAGACACCAGATGGTCGTTTTTCTCAGATCTTTATGCACCTACACAAGGCAAATAGGTGCCCAGGGCTATTTTCAAGCACATCCAAACACTTCGTTCTCTAAACAGCCATTAAGAATATGGATGCAATGTTTGCACCATACAAGACTTTTCTTAAGAAACCAAAGGTAGAACTGCTTCTAGGGGAACTTTGTCAGAAAGGATGCACACCTGCAGGCCAGAGTGGGTGCCCCGTAGATTGGTGGCATTGCAGCCACATGGCAGTGTGAGACAAAGCAAAGCAATGAGTTGCTCTAGGAATAACCTGGCACTAGAAGAGAGAGAAAAAAAAAAAAAAAATCAAGGTAAAAGTGCTTTCAAGAAATTCAGAAAACTCAGCTGAAATTCTGCCTGTAAACACTGAGCCGTGAGCCCTGAACCACAAGACAAGGCCGAGGTTGACCAAAAAACAAGACCAAAGGCTCCAGGCGTGTTTGCTGGGAGCAGTGAGAAATAGGGCATCACTGTGGTCCTTTGGAATGTGTGCTTTTCAGCTGCTCTTGCGAGAGGCAGTTTTTAACGGAGAGATTTTTGTCGGGTTCCTGATAGCTCAGCAAATTAGTTTACAGTGGAATACAATGGGAGATACATCTGGGGAACAATTAGGGAGTTTTAACATGAAAGAAAAAGTCACGGGGAGAAGTCTCTTAACTATAATTCCTATTTCTGTCTCAAAGGGAATTAGCAGAGTTTTATGACTTTGATCTTCTGAAGAATGAGTTTCTGAACCTTATTGGTCATTTTTCTCAATTTCAGATAGGGATTCGATGAGAGATAAAACACCAGCAATTTAAAAGGGACAGTTCTGCCTGTATTTGTCACCATTTCCCTACTGATCATCACAAAAGTTCAGTTAAAGAGATTTTATAGCAGCCAATCTGTTATAATTAATGAGTTTTGGTGATTAATGGCTGGCCTGATGTAGCCTTTGAGAACAATCACAACTTTTCTCCCCTTACAAATGCAGCAATGGGTTAAATGATAGCACAGCTGAGACAGTTCCAGCATTAACCAAAGCTAATAGTCCTTTTGCCGGCAGTTCTCAGAGACTGTACAAACTGTGCTAATTATTATAAAGCATGAATTTTAATAACAGCACTGCGCTGCATTTCTCACACACGTAGGTTCAAAACTAATTAAATGCAACGGGAATACATTACCCTCCATATAGACAAGGAATGCTACTGAATAACACCTCCTTACCGCATCACCTCCAAAGGAATAACTTGGTAACCGCCTTCCTCTGCAAACTTATAGGTCAGGTGAAGTTTTCTTTCTCCAGCTGTGGTGTATTAAGATGCAGATATTTCAAGGGTGTGAGACTGAAGGTATTTCCATTGGCTCTGTATTTCCTGCAGATTTCCTTCTGTGACTGATGTGAAAAAAAGATAATGCTGTTATCCCAAATAGTATCGGTTATTGCGCTTCTCAAATTTATTTCCGCAAAGTTAAGGCAATGAAATTAAAACCTATTTGTTTGCTCCACCAAAGAGCAGATGTTCCAGAAGCAATAAGATTTTAGGTTATTAAAATAATCCCTGTCACGGGCTGATAGATTTTCTTACCCAGTGTATTCAATGAGCTTTTCCAACCACAGTCGGTGCTGTGTGGAGGAGCCTCTGCCCGCTGTGGAGCACTGCTCCATTGCTGCTGCTCTGCCTGAGCTGCTCAGCTTTGGGCAGGAACCTTGCCTTGATTAATGATAATTGCATCAGGCAGTGAGTGACAGAGAGCCAAAGGGTCACCAGAGAGAATGAAGAGGTGCAAAGCTAGGATCTACAAAGCTCAGCCGTGCCCACAGGTAAACCAAGATGGGCACAAGTGGTTTCCCTTCCAGCAGATGTTGCTGGCTGAGCTTTGCTTTTCCCACTATAATTAAATGGAGCCTAAATACAGTGCTGACACCACGTCCTTCACCAGAATCCTACTCTACCACAGAAGAAGGAATAACCAGACATAGAAATGTGGCATAGAGGACCATCAATATTTTACCTCCCTTTTGGGCAAAGATGTTAAAAAAAAAAAAAGCAAACTTGTTGTGAGAGCAGACAGGATAGCCCCATCCCTGCCCCAGGCAGCACATTTGCTTCCAGGGATGCTCTCTGTATGCTGCCAAAGGTGTCTATTTTAGCACTGAGAAGACCTCTGAGCTGAACAGAACCAGCAGTGTGATCTGTTGAGTCAGATCGCTATTAATGATAAATCAGAAATTATAAAGCTGTTCTTCTTTCCCAAGCAGCACACGAACAAATGAACATCAGCGCTCTTCCCCAGCTTGCTGAGGAACACCACGACTAGTTTTCCTTTAATTTTTTGGAGCCACGGGTGGAAGTGCACCTTCCAGCAGTAGCCAGCAGCACAGCCTGGCACTTCCCACAATAAAGTTTAGCTCAGCCTCTGAAATCTATGCCCACCCTGAGAAGGGTGATGTGCTGCTCTTTCACTTGATCCAATTCCTAGCACCGAAAGGTACCCAAGGGCCCAGGAGTTAGCACTGTTTGTGTGAACAGTATTTCTGAGCTGATGCTGTAAGCAGCCTTAGCTCACACCAGGAGCAATAATCAGCAGCCGACCCTGCACAGTACATTTGCTTTGCTCAATTACACGAGCAGGGAGGCATGCAAGCAGCAAGCCCTGATGGTGTCTGGAAGAGAGGACTTCCTATCTCGGGCTAAGATGCTGTGTTAGAGCAATGGGCTCACAGCTCAAGCTTGTTAGAGTTTACGGTTCTGAACTGAAACTTGCAGAAGAGCACCAACACCACTGGAGATGGCGATTTCAGATCGATTGCTACAAGACTGGAGGAAAACTTTCACCCTATTTTAGCTGGTTCTTTGCTCTTATTTTACTGCATTGAAGCACCTTGCCACCCTCCATGATTAACGCTCAGGACCCTTGCAGTGTCAGGAAGTAGCATCAAGGCTGTTTTTTCCCAGGGAAGCGGGTTGCAGAATAGGCCAATGGTCAGAGCGATAGCAGGCTTGGTCTGTGTGTGGGGAGCCCAGGCTGCCCCTTGTTTGCACAGGACACATGTGCAGGTCTGGGGGTCACCCAGGTTTAGCAGTTCATCCATACTACTTTGTGTCACAACCAGGAAAGAACTTAAAATGCAAAGCAAAAATCAATAATCAGAGAAGAAAGAGAAACTCAACCCACTTCACCTGTCATTCACTGCCTGAGAGAAGCAGACACCAACAGACCGCGCAGAACAGGAGGAGCAGTTTCCAACACCAGAATGTTGTACAAGAAACAACAACAGTACAGACAGGCTCCACCAGACACCCCACGATGATCCGCAAAGCTTCCCTCATGATTCTCCTCTCATTCCACACTAAAGCAGGGCAGAGCAGGAGGATGCCAGGGAAAGACTTCTAGCTGAGGGTTCACCCCTTTCCCAAAACAGTCCCACCTGACCAGAAGTCTCAACACAGCAGCCAAAGCTGAGCGGGCTGGCAGAGGGGCAGGGTGCTTCTTTCCTCCTTGGAGCGGTGCCTTGGCCAACTGAGAGGCTCCTCACCACCGGAGAGTGGAGGATTTATGCAGAGCGTTGAGGAAATGTACAGAAGCTCCCATTTCCACTGGATCCGCAGACATCACTGGATGCTTTTTAGAGGCTTCCGTTTCAGCTGCTGAGAACAGACCCCAAGAAACATGACGTTAGAGCTCAGTTTTAGATACAACAAACACGTCCTTAAGAAATAAAATATTTTCCACACTTGGGCCAATTTCCTCAGGCATCCAGATCTACTTTTAAGCACTAAAGGCAGCACCCTCTCTTTCGGTGTCTGCTGCTTAGCTTTAAGATCCTGCATTGGAAAATACAGTCTTTGGCATTTGATACTCAGGCACACAGCATAAGCGTTTTACTTCAGAGCGATTAAAAAAGGAAATGACCTCTGCATTTTATTTTTATTTTCTCCCTCTCTTTTTTTTAAAGGTTTTCAGGCTGTTTGTACGTGACGCTGGAAAACTACAGCCCGTGATTTATGGTTTCTGGTCTGCTAATAGAAACAAACCCCTCCACCACCACTTACTCCTCAGCAGAAGGATCGTAACAGATTGTAAATGGTTGCATTACCGGGAAAGATAATGCTCCTTTCCACTCTCATTTCCCTCAGTTGATTTTTATCGTGGTAGGGGTTGAGTGAGTGTGTAAGAGACAGATCATGTATTATTTACCAGTCTGGAAATGGAGAAAGGCTCCAGCAATCTGCTGCACAACCAAACCCCAAGCATTGGTCACTCTCTGTGTTTTACATCCTGCTTGTTTGCAGCTTGGCTGATGGTTGTTAAAGCTAACACCATGGTCTGGGTCACCAGGAGAGTGTTAGCTGATAGGGCCAAGCACTGAATTCCAAGTAGTTTTTGCCAGCATTGGTCATACTACAGCAAAAGCGGACCAAGGTGAGGGCCAGAACCACCACCGAGTCACCACAGAATCATAGGATGGCATGGATTGGAAGCAGCACTCAAATGGTGCTCAGAAGAATGAGGACCTCTCTGGACTCATCCCTATGGTGACACTGACCCAAATCCTGAGGGAGCCAGGAAGGCACAGCACTGAGAGGTTCATTACATTGCTAACAGCCACACTGCTGGAGGCTCTACGTGTGTCCTTGCAGCACCATTTCCAGCACGCTTTACAACCTCAACCAAACAAGTCATTAAATGCTGGAAACCTTAAAGTAAAGTAAAAGGAAACAAGCAAAAAATAACAACAAAGCTACTAAGTAACTTAGCAAGGAAAAATTACAAGGAACTGAGGACTTTAAATGAGCTTCCAAATTAAGGAAAACAAGGGGAAGGGATCATCTCTTATTATTTGCAATTAAAGCGTTGTTTATAGCAATTCAGGTTTTTGGAGATTAAGCCTGGATGTGGTGCTGCTGAAAACACCTCTGATTTACTACTCCCGGAGCTTCTCATCCCTTTGTATATCAGCCAGCCAGCCAAAAGCAGGGGGAAGCTTTTCCCACCCCAGAGCCCGCGTGCACCCAGGGCAGCTGTAAAACACCCGAGGATTTATTCCAGCGCTCACACCGTGACCATTAGCAACGGTTCTCAACCCAAAGCCATGGCACCAGCGCTGAACCACTGCATCCTCAGGGCAGAAAACAAACCCTGAAAGAGCATGAGATAACGTTTTGTAGGAGGAAAAGGGAAAATATTCTGGTTCCATGCGTAACCTGCAGCCAGCAGAAGTGGAAAGAGGGGGCTCCCCTTCAGCCTTGGGGACACCTCCAGTGGATAACAGGAGTGCTCCTCTAATGCAACACTTCTGTGCATCCACTGCAGCATTTTTGAGGAGTTGGCAACGTTTGCAGAGAAGCCATTTTAACAAGCTTTGGGCTGAAAGACGTGAACCACAAAGACAATCCTTGCTATTTACAGCACTCAGCCCCCGGCTGCCTCTCTGCTTTTCCTACCAGATTAATAAAACCAATAGAGTAAACAAACAAAGGATGCAAAGTTTGGTTAAGGCCAACCAAAGTTCAGGGAGGAAGAGGGCAGGGTGCTGGGAAGACACGCAGACCTCCAACCATCCACATCCTGCACTGCTCGGTGCTGCTCTGGCTGCAAGGAGACACCATAGGTAGGACAGTTGGGAACTGCACCAGCTTTTTTATGGCTCTGTTGACTTTTCCAGCCCCTGTGCTGGCTGCCTGCCTCTCGGAGCTGCTCTTTGAACCCATACAGAGTAAATATGGGTAACCACAGCCACTCCGTGGACAGGGGAAACAGCCCCAGGAGGAGCCACTCTGGCACCCCATTTTGGGGTTAAAGATGGGGAAATAAACCAGGGCACCGGGAAAAGTCAGCTCTTCTGGCTGGAAAGGGGGAGATAAAGCAAGAAGGAAAGAAAATAAAACCCAGCAAAAGCCTCAGAGGAACATTGCCCTGCAAATTCACATCTTGACCCAAAGCAAGGAGGCAAAGAGCAGGTAGGGGCTGTTCTGCTGATGGGAGCAGGAGGATGGGGAACTGAGCTGTGAGCTGACAACAGCCTTCAGCCATGCCACCATGAGGGCACAGGGGCTCAGCAGGTACCCGGAGCTCAGCAGATAGGAACAGGCTGTACAAGGGCATTGCCTCCTAGCAGAGCCTTCATTTCCTTTGATTTAAATCTGCCTGATGCGGGGATTTCTCCTCTTTTCATTCCCTCTTTCCTAGCAGAAACATTTATTATGTTAATTGAAATGTTTAACCTCCCTGGACCGCCGGCTGCAATAGCTCATCATAAGCAGCTTTAATGTTTGCTTGGACGGGCACCCTGGGGATGGAGAACGCGTCGGATGCTCGTTGCCGTCGATTTCCCCTCCACTCCTCTCTCCCCTGCCCCTCTTCACCCCTTCCTCGCCCCATCCCCAGGTTAGGGCGAGTTAAAAGGAAGCATTAACGGGGCTTATCTGATGCGACAGGCTGGCGAGCAGCCAGCAGCTAATAGCGGCATAAAGGCAGTTTGATGGAAAAAATTAACATGCTAATTGTCAGGCTGGAGAGGGTGCCGGGGCCCGTGTGAAAGAAAGAGGAAAAAAAAAAAAAAAAAAAAAAGAAACAAAAAGGCATTCTCTGTGCTGGAGAGATCAATTTTAACAATAGAGATCTGAGAGAGGGGGGAAAAAAAAGAGAAGAAGGAATAAAAAGGTTTCGATGCCTTCGCTTTCTTTTTGTCCCATTCTCTGCTGCCCTCCCCCAGCTCCAAACCTCTCCCCGCAGCCTGGGGCTCTCACTGGGGTTGCTCGGAGGATCTCTCGCCGCTCAGTACGGTGCCCCCGGCAGACACACCGCGCTCCCTCCCTTCCCGGCAGAGAGTGACGCTGCGGAGGAGCTCCGGCAGAAGGAAAAGTCCCGTTTGGTACAATCCTGCCCAGTCCCGCTCCGCAGCGCGGCTGAGGTGAGGGCAGAGGGGAGGTCTCCAAAGATCCTCTCCCCCCTCCGGTTTACAGGGAGGAATTCTGCTGTTTCTGTTTTGTAAAACAAAGGGACCTGGGACAGATTATTTTTTCATTTGGTTTGTTGTGTTTTGTTTTTTTCCTTTTTTTCCTCAAAGCGAAAAGAAACGCTTGGAAAGCAGCAAGCCCAACCTCGGAATGGGTTCTACACAGCGCGTCGATAACCGGGATTAAGAAACTCAACTCATGCACCGGGATTCCCGCAGCGGGCAGGATCCTGGGGGAGAGCACAGCGAACCCAGCGGGATGCCAACGCTTCAGCCGCCCCTCTCCGCGGATCCCGTTTAACCCCGGCTCCATCCCACCCGGAAAAAAGCACCCGGAGGGCCGCCGTGCCCTCCCCTGGACGGCATCGAGGGCTCCGAGCAGCCCAGACCCGGTCCGAGGGCTGCGCACTCCATGCGCCCGCAGGCGGGAGCGGCACAGAGGTACCCGCGCCGGTTGTGATTTATGTCTGTGGATGAATGCTGTAAATATGAGCCACGGAGATTTAAGAGCAAATCCCCTCGCGCGGCTCAGGGAGTAATTTGGTTTTACTTCTAGGCAAAATGCGGCTCGCTGTCAGGATTTTACAAGCGGGAATATTCTCCCTTCCCTATGCCAAACAGTGACTGTGTGTGCTCTCGTTCTTTACTTCGACCGTGGAGGAAATTTAAGCAAGAACATGTATAGTGAATTGCTAAACTCAACCAGTGCCACCGAAGCTCACCTCATCCTTCAGACCAACACTCCCTACCTGGGCAGCACGCAGCGACCCGTCAGCTCCTCCGCCTTCTACCTGTCGACAGCCAGGGTGCTAAAAGAAGGGGAGATCAACAAGCCCGACCTGGTGACTTACATCATCCTCTTTTTCTTTCTGCTCTTGACTGTGACACTCATCGTGCTCTTCATTAACTGCCAGCTGAAAAATTCTTTTTTTGCTACTCTTCCTTACGACAGATCCCTCCGGGAGGCGAGGAGCCCGTGGAGGACACAGGCTGTGTGACACGAGGGGGAAAGCAGCGTCTTCCAGCAGCAGCAGGGAGCAGCAGCGCTGTGCGACACAGCGCTCCCGTCCGCATGGCAGCGGGTGGGTTCGACCCTCCTTAAAATAAGAGGCTGCGCCGCAGGGAAAGGCTGCTGAAAGAGACGCCGTATGCAGATGGGAATGGCTGTAAATAAAATGCTGTACGACGAACCGAAGAGAGCACGCTTTGGCAAATTGATACCCGCAAAAAGGAAATCGCCCCCCGATTCCAGATTAAGCGCTATATGTATGCAAATGTCATCACCGACCCATTCAGTGCCCATAGAAGGACATTTGCATTAACAACAATCTCTGATTTGTGCATCTGGTGCAGCTTGTTACCCATGTTTATGAAACCATAGCACTGAATGTAAAGCAGTGTATTTACCTAATGGCTCCACTCTGAGGACGAGAGTTTACTTTCCAGACCCGTTTCTCTCCACCGCTGCTGAAACGCTCAGTAACGCGATGGGAGCCATGCCTGGCAGGAGGAAACCAGAAACAGCGGCTTAGGTTTTGTTTGGGATGCTGCTGGGGGTGGCGGTGGTGTTTTATTGCATCTTCAGTTGGGTTTCAAGCCACGGCCGGCTATGGGAACCACTGAATACCTAAGTGACTTGTTTTCAACTTCAAGTCGCAAAGGAAATTGCTTGCCACAGCATGAAACCAAAATAATCAAGATGGAGAGAAGGAAGGAGAGAAAATAAACATCATTAATCGTATGTAAACTAATGAAAGGGGAGAGCAGAGCGCTCCAAGCTGCGTACAAGAAGCAGATAACTTTGGAGAGCCACTGCGTTACAGCAGGAGCTGCTTCATGGCAGCACCACCGCTCCTTGCTCTCGCTATAAGGCCAGCAGTTAGGAGCGCTTCATCCAAAGGGCAGCAGCATGATTGATTTGCCACTCATTAACGGTAACATACACTGGTTTCGATTAATTAGCGATCCGGTTTTGTTCTAGAAGCTGTACTCCTGCTTCACCTCCGCTGACGTGCTATTTAAATAGATGACAGTTTTTAGGAAATTTGCTGTTAGAGTGCCATAATTATAGACCAGACAGCACAAACCCCAGAACAGTATTCATGTTCCCACAGCGGGCAAAGGGCTCTTTCCTGGTTGTTTTCTGAGCCTCAGTGTCTCTACACACAGCTGAATTGCGGGCAGCCGGAAACACACCCTGAAAACCAACTTCTACTCCCACTTCTGCAAGTGGATCTCCAGTCAAAGGAGAGGGGTTCATGCCGAACTGCGCCCCTCAATGCATCCCTATCACACGGAGCACAGCAGAAGTGCTGTGTGTATATATATGTACGTAAAGTACTTCATCCAAATGAGAGGATTTTACAATGCAATGACACACAAGCACGTGAGACAGACGTGAACACACCTGGGCCCTGACTGTGAGCTTTTATACAGAGAAGTTGCACAGTTGAGGCACTTCCAAGTCATCGCCTTGGGTATCATCTTTTGTTATGCTCAAAAAAGTTAAGTCTACCACAGAGCAGCCTGAAATCCTTTATTCCTTGACAGGTGGCCAATTTTTATCTCATCTGAACCAACCTTCACTGGTGTAATTCCAAATAATTATTCTAATGCAGAAATAAAGAATAAATTCAAGTGTGTTTATCTCAGCCCATTTTGAATAAATTGAGTTTTTAATCAAATCAGCCATTTCCCGTTTATTTTTAAGCAATGACAGCTTGTTTTCATCTACCAGCCATAATGAGCTTGGTCTAAAAATTCCTGCTGGCAAAACCCTCAGAACCCGATAGAACACATGTTGCATTGCACCATATTGTACATCTTATTTCATTAAAGAGCTCCAGAATAACCCTGGAAAAACCACGTTTTCCCCCACAGCCTGATACTTGGAGCAATGCTCCCAAAAGAACGACTTCCACTGCAGAAGAAAGCTCCATCAGTGCTATTCTAAGCTATGCATGAAACAGACACAAAGAAAACATCTCTGCTTAAAAGGAGCTTATTAACAGGAGACTGAATTTTTACAGGGTCTGATAGCGATAGGGCACGGGGAACGGCCTTAAAGTAACAGAGGGTTTGATATTGCAAGGAAATACTTTAGTCAGAGGGCACTGAGGCACTGGCACTGCTGCCAAGGCTGTAATGCACCATCCCTGGAGGTGCCCACAGCCATGGATGGGCCCTGGGCAGCCTGAGCTGGGAGCAGCCAGCATATGCAGGGTGGGCTGGGGGCTGTGATGTCCCTTCCAACACAATCATGCTGTGGTTCTGATTGTTATTACCCTGCTGTTCTGCCTAGACACCAATGTTGTTAGCTGTATGGCAAACAGGTATTGGATTGGAGAGATTATCCCGTTACAAAGTAGAAATGAAATAAAGATTGTACCTGTGTCCTGAGCTCACCAAAGAGCTCCCAGAGGGAGGATATCCAGATAGAGAGCCTTACTCCTAGGGAGTCCGCCCTTAAATGGGGTCTAGG
>PPHD01018001.1:0-14780 GCA_002909625.1 Bambusicola thoracicus
CAAGTGGGGAAGGACAACATCTCAGAGGGAGGTATCCTATGTTGGAGCAGGGACAGAGAGAGACCATAAAGGAGAGGCAGAGATGAAGCTTCATGGACTGACAAACCTCTATTCCTTTGTGCTGCTTCTGGGGGAGAGGGTAGAAGAGGATGGATGGGGACAACAGTGGTTTTAGTTGACTTTTACTACTCTAGCCTTTTACTAATAGGCAACAAATTTTATACAAACTATATTGTCTCCCTATATTAAGTATATTTTGCTCATGACTGTAACTGGAATCTCCCTTTCCTTATTTAAGCATTTGAGCCCTTTTTTGTCATATTTTTTTCCTGTTACTTTGAGAAGGGAGAATGAGAGAGTGGTGTGGAGGAGTTCAGATGTGCATCAGTGTAAGACTGCCACACATCTCTTTACTACCACTATTCATTCTTAGCTTAGAGCACTCCCTCCACCTTAATAGTCCAGGTAACTTATGACACTCACCTTTCCCTTCTCTTGCCAGCCTCATTCCCTCAATTGCCAACCTTCTGTCACTCTGCCAGTCTGGGTAATGCAGGGTATCCTGTCTGGTGACTGATCATTGAAGCACTAGAAGCCCTGTCTTCTGAGATGATTAAGTTGGCAATTTAGTAGATGCCTTTAGCAATCAAGCCTCAAGAGCTCTGCAGATGAGATGAAATACAAGACGACACTGGCTCCTAAACAAGGGGGAATTAAGAAAGCATTTCCAGTTTCCTTTGGAGCATTTGTATTTTTGACACTGAAACTTGTCAGAGAAATTTTTTCATAGTAACATATAAGATGACTGAGAAGTATTAGGTATTTGGAGCATGAAGTAAGATAAGTGCTTATGTTTGCCATGCAGCATGGGGAAGACTAACAGCTATAAAAAAACTAAGGATTTGTTTATTCATGCTGGGTGCAAAAGCACAGAAATCACATAAAATGTCCAGAAATAATGCTCTGAAATCCTCTCGTAAAAGACGTTTTGTGAAGCATCTCAGGACACACAGGCCCAAAAGAATATTAAACATGCTACCTAAAATGGACACCGCTCTTTACACCTATCAATGCATACTGTCAGATGTGGACTGTAAAATAATCTACAACTTCTTTTCAAGTTTTATTTCCAGGCCTGGATGTGAAGGCCTGAGAGACAGCATAAACACATTAAATCAGCTGCAATATTCATATGTAGACAGCTTACAATCCCTTTATCTGATCTAATGTCATACTTACAATGGTCTGAGCATGGACAATCACATCTAGGAATCGAGAACAATACAGAAGGACATGATATAGCGGCATTATGTTTGCTGAAGTAGTACATGACATTTTATATACAATATGAATGACTGTAACCAGGGCAAAAATGAAAATACAATTGCTCAAAGAAGTAAGATTTATCATAACAAAAAGATTTTCAACTCATTAAAATCAGAAACCCTCTGACCTTCCAGTCAACTACAGACTGGGGACATTCTGTTTCTGAACTATGCAAATGGCAATACAAAAATCAGGAATTTTTATTATCCTCTTCCATATGCATAAACCCCACATTCCCATTTTAAAATTACATTATACTGTGGCCTTCTCACTTTGAGTGACTGTTGCTAGCTGAGTTTTATTATTTAATATGTAGCACCCGCATTTGTCATAATAAAATTAAGCATTCCCTTGGAAATCAGATAGGTAGAATGTTTCTGTTTCTCCTTTAGACAAGGAGAAGACCTGCCTCCAAATTAACATCTTTGATGTTGACTTTTCATCAGTAATAGAAAACTTAGTTTAAAAATTAAAAACCCAAACATCAAAATGCATGAAAAAGCTGTTAGATGTATGCAACAACGTATAACAGTACAAACTAACAGGATTCCAGGACTGCATCTGCTCTTTAGGACTTGATGAAATAAAACACACACTTGTTTGAGGATGAAAGTATAATAACCTTTGTGTTATGGCTAAGACTGGCTACTATCAAAGAAAACAAATGTCTGGGTTCTGATGTAGGCTTAGCTCTTCCAGCTCTAATTAAATCTTCATTCAGAAACCTATCCTATTCCAGATGGAAATTAAATGGAAAAACTCCCTGGTTTTCAGGGGCTAGCAGTTTTAAAGTGACTGTTATCTGACTGGGCTGTGAGATACCACTCTGCTGTACAATGAAAGGAGAAGATTTCTGTGGCATGTATGGTGAAATAGCAAGCACATTGCTTCCTTACACCATAATAAACATAGCTGCACTGAGCCTGGCCTGAAATATTATCAGGAACTAATATTAAACTTGTGCGCCTATTCTGGAAAAGAATTTTCATTAAGAAGGCTGGATGCTGCTCATGTTTTCAACTCCACTTAGACCTCAAGGTAACACCTCTTTTCAACTGTTCTGAATGCTGTTGAGTATGGCATAAATATATAAGAAGCTTTTTTTCTGGATGAAATAGATGAATGCAAGCTGTGATCACAACATGACTGGTATATTCAAAACAACTATGTTCTCAAGAAAGACATGGAATCCATGTGCAAGAAAAAGGAATGAGTAACAGGGACAAGAGATATTAGAACCAGGTTCAGCTTGGCTTAGCACCAAAGTAACTTGGCTTACTTTGGCTTACTACCAAAATAAGACTTCAGGCAAAGCCATAAATTGGCTGCTGCATTAAAACCATTGTTTTTGTACAAGCTTGATTTCTACTGCATATTGCCAGTAACTGCTGAAAGAACGAACTTTAAAAAGAAAAAGAAAGTGAAATCCACAATGAAGCAGCCAGGTATCTAGCAGGGAAAATGCAGCGTGACACATGAGATTGGCAAAATGCACAGGAAATGCTCGGAAAGAATGGGAGGCAAAAAAAAAAAAAAAAACCCACAAAAAAAAACAGAAGCTTTCCTAGCTCTGGGAGCATATCTAAAGTGCTTGCAAAGTGCCCTGTTTAAGGTACTAAGAGCATTTAACACACTAATTCTAAGCTCCCCATACTCCCCATAGTGAAGAAATGAAGGAGAGCAAAGAGAAGGCAACTACAGGTGGACAAAGCAACTGCAAGTGACACAATGCATTATAGCTGTCCTGCAAGACACCAGCAGAACCTTCAGAGTTTTAGAATACCACAAATCTACACTCAGCATAATTAAAAGAAATAATTGCAGATAACCACTACCTCTGCAGAACACTGAGCTCATTATTAGCCTCCTTACATGTCTTCTGAAATCTGTGAACGATATGGGAAGCTCCTTTCACACCATAGGTAGGAGCAGAGACCAGGAGAGATGGCTAGAGGAAGACTCTATTAGATGAATCCCCTTCTCTGCTCAGTGCAGCTCTGCAGCTCCCTCCCTCTCCCACAAGCATCCACCTCCTCAACTACCTGAGCCGGTTCACAGTGCTTCTGGATTGATTTTCACTATCTGCAATTTCATACTAGCAAAGTGATCTTATGACCCCTTTCATGTTTATGAATCACTTCATGCATTCCTAGGGTGAAACACAAACTATTTAACATTTCATAGCAAGCTACATAACTGTTCACAAAATAAAATCAAGGAGGTCATATCCAATTAATAGTACGTGGGGGATCTACTGTAAGCAGAAGGTAATGCAATTATCTTGTCTCAGTCCGAATGTACCCAGTAATGAGAACAGTGCAGGCAAACTGTCTAGCTTTTACTTTCAGGGAGACACAGTTGAATCCAGAAACACTTCTAATGAAACTACACATAAGCAGAAATTTATGTCAACGTACATACACATAACGAAACACTCAGATGTCCATTTTTGTAAACCAGAAAATTCAGTGTAAATGGAGATCATTAGGAAGTTAATGCCTTACAAGTGTACATGGAGGGAACTTTTCCAGTTTTGTAAGTTATAAAGCTGCTGTAAAATGCCAAACTAAGAAACAATGCACATCTATCAACAAAAACTTTGGATATAAATTATTATTAAAGTTGACTTCAAGACTTTGAAGAAGTGTGCATGTTGTTATATAGGTAGAAACTCAACATTAAAAGCTTTACTCTGGTTTTCATTATTCTGTAGTATGGAACTGCAATGAACGCATGTTTTCTTACATTTCTTTGACAAATTTGTATGTATTTTAATAAAGTTTAGAGGTAGAAAGGCTCTTATAAAATTGCTGATTTTCTCCACAAAAGTAGTAGGATGTTTAACAAGACCTAAGCTTTCCTACCTCAGTACATGGATGTTCAGTATTTGCCCCGTTTTCTTCCTGCACACTTTGTTTGACCTGGGAGAATTGGCAGGACTTCTGCTAGAAGTCCTGAGAACAATGCAGCTCAGCAGACCCAGGCCTGCTCTCTGACTGCTGCTGTCTGACTTTCGGCTCCTTGCTCAAACAACATGGAAACTTGGATAAATATAATAAGATCTAAAACTCTCACACAACAATAAAATAAATACAGTTCTAGATCAAACAGGCTCAGCAGCATTTGTTATGCGATTCTAGAAGCTTAATATCAGCACAGAGAAATCTCCCCTAACTTTAAACATTTTCTCATAAGGAAAGGGATAAATCCTTACTTAAGTGAATTTGTGTGCTTCTTTACTCACCATTTACCTGAAAAATCAGGACTTGCTCTTATTAAACTACGGCATAATCTGATTGATGTTTAGCTTCTGTTTGATTTGAGTGTGATTTATGTACACGCCAACTTCTTCAATATGATTGACATAGGCAAAGACAAATCTAGGCGGAATTGAAGGAGAATTTATTCAAATGCTCAAATCATATTGACTTGCAAAGCCAGAAGGGATGGGGGGGAAAGTAAACAGAACTACTATTGTTTATAAAACCTAAAAGGATAAAGTTGAAAAAAAATTAAAAAAAATACAGTATTTAATTGAAACACTGGAATTTTATCTGCTCTACTTAAGTATTGCAGTTTGGAAATAAACTCAAAATTGTTATCTATCCTGTTGACAACTCCACACAGCACATATGTAAATTGTTCTAGAACATCTGACTGTACATTTTGAAGTTAAAGCCCCAAACAGTAATACATGCAGACAAATTAATTAGTTCAGAGTAAAGAATTGTCTTTGAATATGGCTGACAGACTCATTTTTAGTCTATTAACACACCATCCTTCAGCTCAAATGAGGTCTTGATATTATCTTACCTTATAAAAAGAATGAAGAAAAGCTTAGGGAAGCAAAACTAAAGTACCTTGTCTAAGTTTGACAAACCAGCGTTCTGTTAAGCCACAGTTTGACTGCAGAAAAATGCACTCTCTGGTTTGTAAGAGCAATAATGTACATTGTTACTGCTTTTACATCCAATACATTGAATTAAAAAAAAAAAAATGTTTCGCAGATGTTTTTGCTGCATTTTGTTGCAAGCAGGGAAAACATGCTAAAGCTCCCAGTTTCCAAAGAACTGCGTGACCAGACACACAAGCAAGAACCACCAAATGTTTCATCAGTCGATAAGGAGTGACAGTGATTTCAACCTGCTGCGTTGTTTCATGCTTGAATAAACACCCATTTGGCCTTCAGCCAGCACCCCAATTCAGTAAACCATTCCATTCAAATTAATAGCAGTGCTCTGTCTATTTGAATTTAATGCTGGCTTTTAATTTTGTGCAGGGCTTTTGCTTGTTAGGGATAGAACTTACCCTAGGCTTAAAGTACTTGTTGATAAAATGGAACAGTGACAGGGCACATCATAGCAACAGGCATTTTTATGTCAGCTAATTCCAGAGATACAATAATATGATCACCAACGTAAAATAAAATGCATATGTAAAAAATGAACAAACAAGTATACCTTGACAACATACAAGTTAACAAAGATAAAGTAACTAAACACTGAAAAAAAAATCAACCATAGTATTTTGATAACTGATTTTTCAGTGAATTCACAGGTAGACCATAAAGTAAATATAAATTAAGGTATGGGATACAATGACATATCAAAAAGCTCTTAAGTTTGCTTCCCAATTAAGTCCTGCAATCACACAAGGCAACTTTCCCTGCATTAAGAGAACAGAAAATTAAAATAAAAACTCTTGATGCAGACTGGCCAACCCATAATATTTGTTTCAAAAACAAAGAGACCCCTCACTGTAAGAAAGACATCGAGGCCCTGGAGCATGTCCAGAGGAGGGCAACAAAGCTGGTAAGGGGTCTGAAGCACAGGCCTTATGAGGAGCAGCTGAAGGAGCTGGGATTGTTCAATCTGGAGAAGAGGAGGCTCAGGGGAGACGTTATTGCTCTCTATAACTACCTGAAGGGAGGTTGTAGCGTGCTGGGAGTCAGCCTCTTCTCTTGTGCGACTAGCGATAGGACTAGAGGGAATGGCTTCAAGCTGCGCCAGGAAAGGTTCAGGCTGGACATTAGGAAACACGACTTCTCTGAAAGGGTGGTCAGGCACTGGAATGGGCTGCCCAGAGAGGTGGTGGAGTCACCGAGCCTGGTGGTGTTCAAAGAGCGTCTGGATGTTGTGTTGAGGGACATGGTTCAGCGAGAACCATTGGTGATGGGGAAATGGTTGGACTGGATGATCCTGTGGGTCTTTTCCAACCTTAGCGATTCTATGATTCTATGATTCTGTCTCCACAGCTACTGTGCTCCAGTAAATTTCTTGAATAATTAAGAGATTTTCTAGCAAAATTTATTTCTTGTGCTGATTACTTAAATATATATCCTCAGATTACTTTTACTGATGATGTACAGTTGTATGTCACTCCAGAAAGTAATCTGGAAAATATGAGTGGCAATCTCAAACTTTCTCAGTTCATGCTGGTGACCTGTCAGAGTAATAAGGATGAACGAGGAGCTGTTTATCACAAGAAATCTCATATTTTCATCCCTCAAGAGAAGCTCTGAAGAGAAGTGGATAACCTTTGCATTTTAAAATTCTATACTTGATAAGTAGAAAAAGAGAAAAGAACTGACAGCAAAGGCAAATCGAGGCCTGTAGACTACAAAGTACAAGAACAGCTTTAGAAGTGCTCTGGGATTGAAGCTGGGAGTTTGGGTCATTTTAAAATATGAGGAAAGATATTGGTGACACATTTCATTTATTTAGCTTTTGAGATGAATACTCATGCGACATTTATTTGATAGTCTTCCTCAGGAATTTGAGTCAAATTGTTCTTTGCCATACAGTGAAAGGACTGAATTTTACCACTGGTCCAGTGTTTTTACAGTGTCTCTAGTGAGTCTAATCCTCGGAATTCTGTGGTTTTTATTTAAGTCAGTTAAAATTTTTTAAAGCTAAGTCTGTATGCAGACATGTAACCAACACATATGATACAAGCAATGTATCATTTAGCACAATGGACTATAAAAAAGCACTGTAAAATCTGATAGCATGTCTGACTTAATTTCTGATTGTCTACTTGGCAAAACAACACACAAGGTTAAAGACAAGAAAGGAGATTTATGTTTCTAATGTGATTATATCAAACACTGTAAAAGAAAAGATATTGTGCTGAGGTCAATTGGGAGAAAAGGAAATTATTCTAAAAGCTTCATATCAACAGAAAAAATAAGTTTTATTTAAATTAATTTAAATGTTCCTGACCAGATGAAAGCAACTAATTAAAAATACATTGTTTGATGAGGTTATTTATTTGAGAAGCAGATACTTAGCATTCATTAAAAACAAGCAGTAAAAGAAAAAAAAGAAAAAGTTTGGCCATCCACTACCATGGAGTCACAGTGACAGTTTTAACTTGCTTTGACTGAAATCTTTCCTTTGCATCTCCCTCCGTGACAAGTGAAGCAACCTTCTAACAAACTCTCTTAAACCTTCTAACAAACTGAACCTTTGACAACTTCTCTGCTGGACCCTGACCTGATGCAGGTCAAGAAAATTATAGTAATTCTCTCTGGATGATTTTCTGTTCTTTAGATGATAGCTGTTCAGAATGAATGGAAAGAACAGCTATCTTTTCAAAGTCCATCATCTGCCAAGAATTACCATGCCCTGAATTCTGAAATGCCCCAGTAAAATCTTAAAGTCTCCTTATTTAAATTAGCAGTACTACTAGTATTTCTGTGTTCTTTAATCCAGGCCAGCAACACAGGCATGCTATGTGCATTCATCCTGTTACTGCAACTTTGGCCCATTTCTTACCTATTAACCTCTAATTGGCTGGAAACTTCAGAACAAGCAACTCCACATACCATATTAAGTCCACAGACAAACCTTGCCAAATTTCATTTTGCCCATGAGAAAGGTAAGGGAAGATCTAGGAACAGGACTGGTCAGTAACAAGAAGAGGAAAAAAAGGTTGTAGTTTTTTTGTGCATTTTCCTTGTTTGTTTGGTAAAAGAACTTGGTTGAAGAAAAACTGAAATGCAGAACCCACCCTGCTAAATGCAGTATCAGATCTCTCACCAGCTGGGTTTTACAGGAACAAAGAATAGCTTTAAAGCATAGGATCACAATGGAGCTAAGACCAATAGTAAGGTTATTCCATGAATTTAACTCAGTTACAAGCTGGCAAAGTATACAAAAAGTTCTGATATTTTCTCTTTAACTCCTTCAGCTTCCAGGTTGTATTCAGGCTGCATCAAGGATTGTGACTTTCTTTCTGAGTAATATAAATCTCACCCTGCCACTCCAGAAAAAGAAAATGTGCACACAGAGGTCTTTGATTAAGAAATGGAAAAAAAACAAGCTGAAGAAACAGCTCAAGCCTGGGAAGGTTTGCCCAATATTCAATACTCATTTAAACAAATGATTTAATAATATGTACAAACCTAGCACCTACTTTCATAATTCAGTATTGAGAAACCTAATATGTAAGCAAAACTGGTTAGTAAATAAACCTCCATCAAAATTAAATGTTGAGAAAAAGTCTGTGAAACCAAGACATATAAATAAAAACACCTACCCTAAGGCTAATAGTAAAAACCCAGCAAGTATCAGGAAAAAAAGAGTACACCTATTGTATTCATAAACCACAAATTTAGCTCTAACATAAAAGGAGCCAAGTCAATAGACTAAATAAAGCAAGCAACGAGAAAAAACACACTTCACTGGGAATTCCTCCAGGTACCTGTTTGTCACCCAACCTTTGACTTCCTGCTTCAAAATGCCAATGTCTAATTTTAGCAGTGGTGCTTTGTCACACTGTAACTCAAACAGCTGAACATATCTAATGCATCTATAACAACAGCAGTAGAATCCATCAACACCACAAAACAAAATACTTTAAGCCTCAATCTTCCAACAGCTCTTAAGCACTGTAGAGGCAGCAATTCTAAGAAAATAATGCAACATAATACTTGTTTGTACATTAGGTTTATATAAGGAGCTCGTGAAAAATAGCTGTACAGGTATTTCATCACAACAGTACTTAAAATTATCAGAAAACCTATTCTGGAGTATCTCTCATAGCTCCAGGGAAGTGGCTCACTACTGAATTTATACGGGCTCCCAAGACTGGTTTTTAGAAAAGCAAACCAACCCTAAAACCTACTACCTACCATAATGAATAACTAAAACTTTTACTAGAATCAAGCACAGCCGAACCAACTGGTAAGTTGCTAGGTCACAAATCATTCGACTTGCAGCAGTTCCTCCTAAAAGAAGGATGTCTCAAGGACTTCCGCAATGCTTGAGAAGCTCAAAGGAAGTAGTACAAAATGTTCCTATAACACTTAAAAAAAAAACCTCTTACCAGAGTTGTAAGCTAAAGGCAAGACCAACAGCACTTAAAACTCAAGAAAGCTAATGCAAAACACTCAATAGAATATTTTTCGTTAGAGTTGCTGTGCTATTCATGATATCATTCAAAATTGCAGGGAAAATGTGACCAGCCTCCCTACTCTTACCACATACAGTAAAGTATAACACGAACATGACCTTTGGCAGAAAGGAAATCATTGGTCAGATAGGAAAGATTCAGAATATACCTCTGGGAGCACAGCTCTAACTACAGCAGAAGACTAGGCTTTGTTATTATAGCATGTATATCAAATTCTCCCTATTTTTAGAATAATTTCTTGTTTGTGCGTAGGAACATACACTCAGTTCTCACCTATTTTTTTTTTTTTTTAGATAGTGTTTAAAACTTCTCTATTGGTATAAAAATCCATGAATACCATGTTACATACAAAAATGATCTTGCACAGTATTTAATTGCAAACGTACAAAAATCTGACCTGTCAAAAATAATTGACTGAAATTTACAGTGCACCTTACAGCCTGCAAGAACGGGCTTTCAAAACTGTAGAACAACAGAATAAAGCTTAATAGATGATGCTTTTACACAGCAATTCATACCATAAGTTCTTTGCTGCTGTGACATACAGTGTGTTAATTTCTGGTGTCATGCTTAAGAGAGTACTCAGATGTTCCTTTCAAAAAGGAAAAGATTAGTTTCATACACAGTTTCAATTATTCAGTTCAAATTGAATAAATAGAAGAGTAATCATGAAACCACTTTAAATATTTAGGATTGCATTTTATGTGCATATTTCTTTATTGTCCGCTCTTAAAGTACCTCAGTTTACTGAAACAGACTTCATTAACAAGAGTCTCAAACTGTGCCACATAAAAGAACTGTCCAGAAGCACAGCAGAAAGCAGCAAGTCCTCTGGTGCACTGCTTTAAGATGCCTGTCCAGTTTGTTCATACCTGCCGCAGCATGTCATGGTCAGAGATTCAGGGATATTCAGAGGCAGACCATGTGAATAACTCCCAGGGAAGCACTACAATTTTCTCCATATGTACTGGAAGCTAGCACATCATATGATGTACTTCTGTGGTAGGATGGATAATTATCCACCTCATTTGGATGGTGTGAAGCAGATGCTACTGTAAAACAGAAACCAACTTAACAAATACAATAGGAATGCTGAATGTGACCAGAAATGGCAATGACGCTTTATCAGAGGAAGACAGACAATACATGGAATCAAACGGGGAAACTACCAAATGCATTACACAAATGCCACAGCTGCATAAATGGAGGAGAGCTCTTGCTTGCAACTACCAAAACCTACTTCTGATCATCTCATGGAGCAAGTCCCAAAGACATTTTCTTCAGCTTTAGGGTCTTTACAGTTGTTGTTTTGTTGTTGTTTTTGTTTTTCAGTCTTTGCAAAACTCCATTATGCTTCCCCACTTCCTATGTACTTGACATTCTTGCTGGAATGTCCCTGGTTTCTTTCTTTCTTTGATGATATTTTCTTTTGTTTGCAAGGAAAATTTGTTGATAGGTGTACTCAAATTATTATTTATTTAGAAATTGTTATTCCTAAATAAAATACATCTCAAGTTACAGTCTCTGAGAAACCACTTATTTCCCTAGCCTTTCCTCTGAGACCTGCTTCATTGCTTTCGGATTTGGTTCTCCTATTTGGATATACCAGGAATGCCAGAGATCTGGGACAGTGCAAGGGTAGAAGAAAAATAGCTGTCTTCTATTAGATAATGATGCTATCTCCTAGAAAAATTGAAGTGTCTTCAGTCATAACTAAATTAATATCAGTATATACTGCAGCATAAAAAATTGACAAAGTTCAGACTTTTTAAATAGCATGGAAGCAATCAGATCTCGTTAAGCAGATGTTCACATATTGACAAATATCAACCAAACTCTGACTCCAGCAAATGAACAGTTTTTGAGTGTACTGAATCCCAACATGTGTTAGGGAAACAATATGGCAAAGTTCCTTTAAACATATTAGATGTAAACACATTATGATTTCTGAAACTATCACTGGAAAATAGAATTGTTTTATTATAAGTTATCTCACAAGCACATGCACTCCATTGGCTGCTAGAATTAATGATAATATTGTGCTAGGCAGGCAGCAGAGCTATTCAAGCCCCTGAATCTGATCTTTGAAAAAAAAAAAACAAATATCCTTCAGTAGAAGTAACAAGGTGTTTCAAGCTGATTATTCTCATATACACACATACACACAGAGAAACACATACTCTTTTTTTTTTTCTATTTTTCAAAGCAGATGCCATATTTAACAAACAAACCGAAACAAGATGACACCATTTCCCTGCTAGAAACAACCTAGCTTAGACTTATCACTGATCTTGCAAGCACGAGACAACTTCTCTTGTCTACTTCTTCTAGCAGCTCACTGGAAGGTCCAGCAGTATGCTTGTACTGGAACTTCCACATTTGCAATTTTGCACAAATTAAAGTGACATTTAGGTAGACATATAAAGATCAGCTCACACAAGCATTCTTAGCTACAGCATACCCTGATAGTATTCCAATTACAGTAAAAATAAATAACTAGATTCCTCTTGTGACATCAACTGTCTAGATGGGTAGTGTTTTCTACATCAGTGGGTTACTTGAAGCCTTTACTCAACAGCAGTACTCACTTGATTAATCATCAATATGAACTTCAGTTTTATAAGACTCATTTTAATTGGCTGGAATAAGAGAGTTAAAGCAATATATAGTCACTTTGAAAACAGGAGAAAGTCTTTGCAGATAGTTACTCTTTTGTGGGTAAACCTACATGAAGAGATGGAACAGCTCTTTCTAAAAATGTAATCTCACTGATTCTATTGGTACAGCTGACAGTTCAGTACATAACAGTAGGAAATAATTACCATACATCCAATAGACTCCCATGACCTTTAATGCTTTAACACTGTAGCTGTCAGTTCAATAGAGTTTAGCTACTTAAAAGAGTTAATTAACATTCCAATAAAGTATACCCATCTTCATGCATCCCAGCTGTACCATACAGGTGTTTGCATCTTGTAATAAATAAATGAAAGACAGTCACTAACTAGATGCTACCCAAAATGCCTTGAACAGTAAGTCTAGTCACTTCAGAGTGTGCCTATGCATTCCAAGGTGTTAATAACAAGTTATTTCCACATCCCAAATCTCTTCCCAGTCTATTTGATCTTTTTGGATCAACAGCCAATGTGTTGGACTAACAATTGTTAGTCAATGCCAACTTTGATATGCTTCTACTATTTCAATTTTCCAGTTGATTTTCTGCAGCTGCCTGCTCAGAGAAGCTTAGTAGGGGCAGACAGGCCACAAGACAACATGAAAATTCCACTTATTTTTGTGAAAATTAGGTAAATTCACTGAAAGTTAGAGATTAACACAGGCACAAAAAATTTGAGTTGTAATTACGTACAACAGAGAGGCTCATAAATACTATTACTTTTTGGAAATATTATACGAGAAAGAAAGAAAATTACTTCACTCCAGTGAGGCTTCAGGTCGAACAGCATTTGCTCACTGTACTTTGGAGCCAGAGGAAAAAAAAATTAAGAATGCAGAGATCATTTACAAAAGGCTAAAATTGAGCATCAGATATGGTAGAATATTTGTCCTTAGGTAATAATATTGTGTCAGGAGGGTTTAAGTTTTTCACCAAAGACTGATGACCTATTTGATCTTCCGCGTTTTACGACGAACTCTATCAATTCAACATTATCTACAATAGTCTTGACAGTACTGTTTATTCTTACTGAACTTCAGAAGATCCTGTAGGATCATTCCTATCAAGTTAAAGCATGCATTCAAAATTTGCATCAAGCACTTCAGAATAATACTTCATTTCTCTTTATGCCATGTCCCATAACAATAAAAGGTTATAAAGATTAGTGAAGGTTTTTTTCATTGTTGAATTTTGGAAGCGATGCAGTGTAAGCCACAGTCTGAAATGGGAATAGGCATGCTTATACTGAGAAAGAAATTTGTCGATTCCTTTTTAGGAAAAGTTTCTTGGCTTTGCAGACCACAGATAGCAACACTGCACACTGTGTCTTCTGAAGTGCCTCTGTTGTGAAGCACAGGCCATGATGCTCAGCAGTTCTTTTCAGAGTGATCCTCCAGTCAGAAAGTAGCTTCTTGGATCAGCTTCTATAGGCGAGTAATTCCCTCCTTGCTGTATGGGAAGGTTAAGCTGTAGCTTTAGGATTCCACAATAGAGATTTTAAGTGTTCACAAACTGAGTTATGCACTGCTTAAGTAATTAATGAGATCTAGTCCTGCAAAACTGTTATATCCTCAAAAACATTCTTCATTTTAATAAATACATATACAAGGCAATTGAAGTATTGAATTATTCGTAATAGGAAGAATGTCTTGCTCTCCCACAGCCCCCCAAAAGAATAGTAATATATCTTCTGCCAACACAGGAGAGCCTTTAAACTACAGGAAAGATTAGCATCACTCTCCTGAGATAGGCGGCCTCATCACAACCAATTTGTCATAATGATAGTCTAATTAAATGCATTATTCTTCAGCAAAGAAGTGAACGCTTGACATACTTGAGTTAGACATACAAGTCTTCCCCTCTTCTTTAATCTATACCTTTTCTTGTAATGGCAGGCCCTCAGGGAAGGCTGTGGGCCTTCATTTACAATGAAATCATTGAATTTAAGAGTAATTTTTTTAAACCATTTTCTGTAATGGTTGGATGAATAAACCCCATGTGTTCACAGGGATCATGCTTCAGGGTAAACACTGAAGTTAGCTTTGACTGGTTCTTTTAATCAAAAAAAATTCTCTTATTCTAAATCAAGCAAAATGAAAGAGCCAATGCCTCAAGGTAAATTTATAATAAAGTCATGAGATGTCAAGTTGACCTGAAAGGTAGAAGCAGCTATCTGGCTATTGCCTTCAGTAAACACAAGGTGTAAAGTACAGTTTTTCCTCAAAGTCACAAAAAGGACAGTACTTATCCCTAATAGCATTTGAATCATAAATTGGGCAGCAATTCCAAGAATTTTTCACTATTTTGTAATAATCTACAAGAATACAGTTACAGGCTTAAAGCACCCATGATTTTTTTTAATTAA
>PPHD01018004.1:0-14779 GCA_002909625.1 Bambusicola thoracicus
TGAAATTGATAGATTTTCCATTACCTGTTTTTTATTACTAATAAATTAAACTAGAAACACAGTATCTCTTTTGGTTGGCTAACCAGCTAACCTGCTCAATTGTATGGCTGCTCCTTCACTCACTCACTCACAAAATGTTAGATTGCAGATTCTGATTTTAAAAATAAAACAACAAAGACATGGTGTTATCAGAAAAGACAATGCATTATCCTAAAGCCATTTCAAACAGACAAAAACTCACTGAAATAACTGAAGATCTGAATGTCACTTTGTTACTCAGTTCTACCATGCCAAGAAATAAGATGTGAAAAAAAAACAACAAAACAACAATAACAAAACATAAAATATCACAACGCCTGTACTCTTCATTATTATTCTTCTATGGCCTGTTAATGCTCATTAGTTAGAGAGCTGAAGATCTCTGAAGTCCTGAGTTCTGCCTTTGTCACCTCTGAGTACTTATTAACTTTCCATGTACAACCTTTCCTTTTGACACATCCATATACTGCTGATATTACCACGAACTTCCTCCTCTCTTCCGCTTTCCCTGCAGTCCTTCTTGCAGGTGTATCAGCAACATTTTTTTGACATCCACTGCTCTTCGCTATTAAGGAGAGTAACTGTTCTTAAAGATTCACAAGTTTAGTTTCTTTTCATGAGAAATTTGGTTTCATATTTTAAATACTTGAGCCCATTTCATAGGCACAAGAGATAATCTCTCAAATATTTTCCTATTGAACAGAGCACACCCAGCATGCCAGATAAGAGCAATGTCTCTTCAGCTTCATGGCTATACATTTTATACTTGAGATGATAAAAACTGTTCTGATCACTAGTTCTTGGGCCTTGAGAAAGCCCACAGGAATGTGAATGAGGTCCATTCAAGGTGACCTGAGATAGTCTTTGGTGAACAAGCCTTGATTTCAACTATTGCAAGTCACAAGATAATAAACCATTAGTAATCAATCACGCAGCAGATAATCTACAAACATAGAACACGGCAATTAAAGTTTCTACAGAAAGTTACAGTAGCCTTCCTAGCCTCTCTCTTTTTTTAAAATACCTTTCCTCACAGATACTATATTTCTTCTTAAAATCTTATCAACAGATTATACATTATATGCACATCAGCAATTTCCTTCTTGCACTGAGAAGTGATGTATGACTGTGCAACAGAAGCTGCAATAGCATGTGCTTGCCTCTGCAGTTTTGATTTATTACATTAAGTTGAGAGAAAAGAAAGGTTACCATAAAGTGCCTTAGCACATATGCTCAGAGTTATTTTTAGACTAGTAGAGATTTAATCTAAGAAAGCAGGTTGGTTTATGCTGTGCTGTGTGGCACTGTGGATTGCAGACTTGAACATTCCCAGAGAGTCTGTAAACTATGTGATTTCATTAAAAAAAGTGAGTTAAATGGAAATGATACAACAGGGAAATATTCATAATTACTGCTGTATTGTCAGACATCTGCCAACAACTGTTCAATACTGTGAAGAGCACCAAGATGTTCTCAATGCCATTATTGTTAATTAAACTTAAATTGATGCATGCCATGTTTGGGAAATATGATTTTTACTTGCATCATCAGCAGCTTGAGGATTTAAAAATCACAAAAACCAAACCAAACAAAAAAACCCTTATTTTATTTTTTCCATTACAGACTGGCAGTACCTAGCAAACACTGATTTTTTCTTTTAATAATTTGGTGGTGGAAGAAAATGACAGGCTTAACTGAATTTCTACTAATAAATATACTCAAGGGATGCAAAAGTGATGATACCACTGCATATAGGTTCAGTCAAATGCTTGTAGTAAGAAGATCCAACACTTACCTCTTTTCAGTCATTTAGCTACAAAAAATTGGGCCAGTGACAGTGAAACTGTCAATCCCTAGTGCTTGTTTCAACCTAAATTTCAGTTGTCTAACAACACAGCAGTACTGCTTACCTCATACCACCATTAACAAATGCCCCAGTGCTGCTGAGTTACAGAAGTAGAGTGATGGTTAACCAGTTAACCTCAGAGAAGGCAAAGCAGCTCTGATACAGGCTCCACGGGGAAGCTCTCAGCACTGAAGATCATCTTGCAGGATATCTTCAATCTGCCTCCAAGCAAACTGCATTGTCATTCATGAAACACTGCAAAATATCACTAATGATTCAAGTTCTAATCCCAAGCTTCAACACTTGCTTCCAGGCAAGCAACAAATTGGCTGAGAAAAGTGAGGTGACTGTACTGTTTTGTTCATAGTTTTTTTTGACATCAGTTTGGGTATATCTACTTTGTACCATGTTGTACAGTGTTGATGTGCCCATAGAGGTTATGATGCTAACATCTAATTAGATGAAAGTTTTAGTGTTCATTTCAAAGACTAACATATCTCAAATCTAATAAATGAAGACTGAATATAACGTTCTAACATTTAAAAATGTCTATTATTGTCCATCATCCCAAAGCTTTACTTTTCTGCCCGTCAGTGAACTATATTTTTCTGAATGTGGTTCCCCCTTCCAGTACTTCTAAAGAGTGTTCTCAGAAGTCTTACTCCTTTCGAATTACAACTGCACAATTACTATTGTTTGTGAAAAAAAGTATTTTAGGAGTTCTTTAATTAGAAGCTTAGAAGTGTTATGGACATAATAGCGTTTATTACTAAAATTCTCTCTCCTTTGTATCTCTGAGAAAAATACTTGATTCATTGAAACTGGCTAGAGAGCCATCACAAACCTCCTCTGGGATATGCTTCACTGCAATACAGTGTGTTCCTTTCAGCCCATTACTATCCTCTCTGGGTTTGGGACCAAAAATAAAATTGAAAGGAGTTCAAAGTCTAAGTCCTGTTTAAAATGTTGTTGGATCTCCAAAAAACTACCAGATGTTGCTGTCTCTTAACTTCTCTGATCCTTCCACCTCTGGTAACTAATTTTAATCAGGTTAGTAATTGTAATGAAATATCAGTCATTCCATAAATATGAAAACATTTTACAAGGCTTTAAAAATCTGTACATTCTGTGTCCCTCTGCCAAACAGTAACAGATGTTCAGTCAGTTTTCAAACAGATCTGTGACACTAGTATAAATGCTTGTTTATATTCGTCAGCTCCTGAACCTAAATGATGTTAGATTGATATGGTCACAGTCTTTTTTGACAAGATACATTGGGTCTGGTTTCTTCTTATATTGAGGGCAGATGGGGAAGAAATGCTAGAAAATATTACTTGTCTGTAACAAAAAATGCTGTCAGTGCTGATTTTAATGCTTTTTCACAGTCAAAATAAAGCTTCTGAACAAAATGAGAAATTTCTTTATTCTCAAAACAATTTCATACTCAGAAATGTGTAGGTCTTCATGCACTGCATTGTCACAACTAGTGATCATTAGTTCTGTCAAACTACTTCATTTTTTTCTCACAGTGCTCAAATACTATTCTAACAATTTTTGAGTATTTGACTGGAAGTTCAGACCAAAAAGGCTAATAGAAGGAATTTTGCGAAGTCCAACCTCATACAAACGGTTCTGCTATACTAATGTGCTATGCACACTGATCATAAATGTGTTAAGACATTATAAACTACTCATATCAACCCCTTAATTTAAAGCATTTGTTAAAATTGTTTTAAGCTACAATTAGAAGTCAAATATTTGAACTACACTGATAGGTATTAGACATCACAATAAAAGTTGCTTAAGAACAGTTGTCCATATGCATATGCATTCTCACTTATACCCTACCCTTTAATGCAAGAACCGATAGCTTCATTTGACCTTGCATTTACCAAAGGAATTATCTCATATATGCATTTCTGCTGTGGAACCACCAATACCCACTTTGTATAGGTGCCACAGTGCTTAGGTTTCACTTAAATTTTACCTACATTTTTCTTATACAAACTGCACAGGGATTAACACTTAGAAACAGTGCACAAGTACTTCACTATCTAGTACAGTTGATGGGAGAGCATGGAAGAATTTGCCTTACCTTTGATCTCCTCAGTGTTCTGGATTTCCTTCAGTTTGCATCTAGGACAATGTTATTGCAGCAGTGTTAGCATAACTTATGTCAGGGCCTACATCAGGAAATTATTTATTACAGCATAAGGTAAAAGTGATTTCCTCAAATTTGTTCAGGGTGCCTGTGATGCTGAACTCCTGCACTGGGTCTTTTGTATCTGTATTGCTGCTCAGCACTCCAAAGCACTTCTTCCCTCTGTGACCCCCAGTACCAACCAACTCATACTTATGATTTAGTTGGGCAAGTGTCCTTAGAGCTTGATGTACCACATACGTGTGGCAATTTGCATGGAAGCAGCCTTCAAGCCTGGTGGTCTGGCCCAGCATGATTGCCTTTCTCAGCAGTTCTGCTGGTAAGGCAGCTTTGTGAGCTTTGTGGCTAAATCTATTGTTGGGGTTTGACAACACATGGGGACTGAGAGTAATTTAGGGCTTAAACAAGAACTTACTTAGTTGCAGCTAACCAACGATCAGGTTAAAAAAAAAATGGCAAATGGAGCTAATTGTATCTACTAGGTCTTTTAACATACCATTTGGTGAGACAATGTGGAATATGAATAGAATAGGAATATATTATTATAATAACTTGTGGACACATATTTTATTTGCCATAGAAAAACAAAGCTTGTTAGAGTAACTTGCTGTCCAAAACAAGAAAAAACAAACAAAAGAAAAGAAAACATTTTTCACTTTCTTAGGAAACGTTTTCACAAGTTTCCTGCAGAGCATATGCTACAAAACGGGGAACATAAATTGTCATAGGGTGAATTTAATGGAAAGACGTTAATGTACTGTTGGGTATCTGAAACTGAGCTAGATGTTTCAGGATATACTTCAAATAATCATAGTGTCTTCAGACTTACAAATCCACAATGGGGGTACAGAGAGTTGCTGAATGCCACAGATTCCTGCTCCAGAGATTCACTGCACAGATTTTCTTTCTGACCTCCTGCTAGAATCTCTGAAGTAAACACTTTATCATTTTCATTCTTATGGATGAAGGCTCTTTTGCACTGTACAGCAATTGTACATTATTCCTGTTTGTATAGTTCTTAGAATAACTTCTTCCACAGTGATTTTTTAGTTATATAATTATTTTGTACTCCCCTTTATGTTCATTATAGAGCTTCTGAGATTTGTGTGACAAATTAAAATAGCTTCTCTCCTACAGTAGCAAAGTTTCTATTGCATGTTTATACCACTCCAACTCAAATTTTTATTGTAGGTGTATGTATTTCAAGCAATTTAGCTTTGGAGCTTTATTTTGACTGGCTACAGAAGCACAGTTTTCAGAGCCTGCCATGAAAAGAACTCTCACTATGCTATTAAGTCCTATCTTTATCATATTTTCTCTTTTTGCAGGATTATGACAATGATGATTCAGCTCATCTGGATAGAACAGTTTCATAAAATTGCAGCTAGACTCAATGCAAATCTTTAGAAGTTTCTCACAGCAGATTCTATTCTTACTTTAGACCTTATCTTGGGTGTTTAACTGACTGTTCATCCTCCTTCTGTAGATAATTCAGACCTAGATGTCCTCCTCCATAATCCTTCCGATTGCATTAGAAATGGAATGGAAATCCATTTCCATTCTTTTATTTCAATTTAAAATCATTTGCTAAAGAAAAACAATCTAACTATAGTTATGTTCAGTTATTCAGGATTGTGCACTGGAAGGGGAAGGAGCAAAGGGGAAATTAGCTCTTTTGGTTATACTGAGAAGTGATAGGAAATGTATATAAGGCACATGCCACTCAGTACATTTTTATCCCTCTCTCTAGTGTGATCATTTTGAAGAATTTATTCAGTTGGTACTCTGGTTTCAGAAAGCATCAGGGGCAAGGAAATCCTTTTTTTTTTTTTTTTTTTTTTTTTTTACAACTCACAAAGCAAAAAATGCCTAATTGCTGCAGGTGAAATGCTAAGGAAAGCAATTAACAAAGCAAGCACTGTGACTGGGCCATGACTAGAGGTATGGACTGTTAGAGGCAGGGAGTGACAACATAATGTGCTACCACAGGTGCTGTATTGAACTGTTAGCTCTAGCCAGAAATGTCAAGTGAGAAAGCTCTATTCAGTTGATATTAACACACAGGAGAAGAAAAATGAACAAACAAAAGCATCTAAAAACATCAACATTCAGTAACAGCAGTCTGTAGAAGTAAGTACTATGGTCCCTCAGCCATCATCTCCATCATTTGCAAGAGCAATGGCTTGTACAGATCTTTCATAGCACAGCATTACTCTGATGCCTGCTGTTTACTTTTGATGAACTCAATCCAACTGGCTCCAGTTCAGATATCAGTGCTTCTGAGTAGAAAATGATTATTGAAAATAATGGATGAGGAATTATGTCTGGTTGGAACAAAGCAAAAATAAGAATTACCAATTTGAAACTCTCGGAGTAACAGGCCTGCCCTAAAGAGCTCTGGAAATCAGAAATGCAGCAGCTCAAGTAGACTCTGGTATCCACATAACATTCATCCTCCACATCAGGAAATCTATATTTAAATGACAGCTTGTCCTTAGTATATTCCAGGAAAGAAACATGATACAGCTACAGTTAGAGACTGAACTGTGAACTTATTTTACCCCTGAAAACCTTAATTGCCTGTGAAATGGCAAAACTAAAAGGATTACAGCAATTCTTACTTGCTACTGTAGCTTTTTCCATGCTATGCATTTTCATCGACAGTAGAATAACCCCTGGCAAGAAAGAGTCAAAGAAGAGAGACTCCATTCAAATAACAGCTTTTCAAAATATGAAAACTAAATAAGTCATACAGAACACTTAAGTACAGGCATGATTTATTTATACAATAGCAGGAAATTGTCCAACAGTAGCTTGCAAAGCCCAAAATGGAGAAAGAAAAAGGTTCTCTAAAGCAAATCCCAGAGTGCTTGTACAATTAGAGACAGAAATACAAGGCTGTCAAATAAATGAGACTCCATTATAACTAAAATAGGTTATAACTTGATGAATCTTCCACTGCAATTGTAAGTAAGTTTCATATATACTGGCAACAGAGAAAAATAGAGATGTGAAACTTCTTAAAATGTGCCTTCTGTTAGTGATATATAAGTTGCAAATAAAAGAAGTGTGAACTAAAATTCACATCATTCACATGGACACATGTTGTAAGTGCAAGCTCCAATTAAAAACAGCTCTCTTTATAGCACTTTTAAAGCATTCTCTGCAACACAGATTCTCTATTGCCCAGTGATATACATAAAAGTTCTTTACAGTTGTGCTCCTTTTCACTGCTGCTTGTTTTCACAGGAAGGTGAGAAATGTAAATCTCCTGGACAAATAACTCTCTCAGATGTGCCCGAAATAGGCCACACTAGATTAATAGGAAACAAAAGGGTATTAGAGAAAAAGAGAAAAGAAGGCTACATAAAATAGGTAAAGTATTCTTTCCATGTGAGGATCCAAACATACAGCAGAGCAAATCAAATATGGCAGGCGTGTAGGACAGGGACGAAGCAAAGAAAATTACTCAAATGAGCTGTTAGGTGTTTCCATAAAATATAGTAACGATTAGAATAGCAGGAGATAAAAATAACAATGCAGGAAGCAGGAAAAGAAACTGCAGCTGAGTGATATGTCAGCACAGGCAACCCACCAGGAAACAGCAACCTAGTTGGGATTTGCTGAGAAAATGAACAGCATAAAGGCCCTCACAAAAATTAGTAACATCAGGAATGCAGTCTACTTTGCAACAAAAGGAGGATACAAATGGAAATAAAAGGGAAAAGAAATGGAAGATTCACAGGGCAGAAAAAGCAAATCACAATCACAGCCACTCACAAGATAATAACAGAAGTCTTGGAATAAACGGCAATATTCAGAAATGAACGCCTGGAGCAGACTTGAACAACAGCTTGTACCAACAAGAGAAGGGATGCTGACTATAGTAGGTAAAGTGAGAATGGCAAGAGAAAGTAAAGTTGGGACAAAGGAAAAAATTTCTTCATAAAACCTTCATCATCACCAAATGCAAAGGATAAAGAAAATATTATAAATACCAAATAAACCCTGAGAGATAGATAAAATAAAATAAAATAAAATAAAATAAAATAAAACAAAATAAAATAAGTAATATTTGGTCCACATAACATTGTGATACCTTTAAAGCTAACACTTCATACAGTTTAAGAAAAATAGGCTCTCAAATGCTTTAAGATTTACATGCACAGGCACAAAATTCAACAAAGACTTCAATTTTTGTTGTTGTTTAAATAATTTCTCATTCCAGACAAAAAAGGAAGCAGATGAAATTGTACCCCAAACTCTTAACTACTCAGATTCACACCATAAAGTTTATATAACCAAAATATTTTACCTAATATAGGTCAAATTTATTACTTATTTAATTCTATGATTACACTCACCTAAGACACTAGAACAAAGGACTATATTTTAATGCAAATATATGTGGCAGACTGAAAAAATTCAGCTTCTGATTCAGACTTTAAGCCCTGCCATAATGCAAATAGAATGATAATACAGATTTCATCAACATGAATGAGAGCTGGAAGAACTAGATACTGTAAAGACACCATGTGTAGGTGGCTGCTCATCTCCTGCAGTCACTGCTGACCCAATAAAAAACTGAGTTAAGGTTTTAACTGACATGGCACTACTATTGTAGGTTTGCATTTACCTGGCATATGGACAGCTGGGTATGTAGCAACTTATCAGATCCTTGTGAGCTAATGGTACAGGTTATGCTCCTACTCTAAGCATCCCAATGAATATCCACAGAATTACATTATGTCAGATCTGCATAAGCAAGGGTGCAGATAAGACTGCACAAGCTCACCTCTTCTGCAGGTGTGATGGGGACCTAAAGGCAGACTGACTCTGGCTTTCCACTATCTCTACTCCCAGAAGTATTCAAAGCTGATGAGAGGTCTCACACCATTTGTACTGTCAAGAAGCTTTAATCTACATCAAGCACAGGAACTAATACAGTACTGCCTGCTGTTAGTGTGTAAGCCTACGTTTGGGCTTTGAATTTCAGGTGGAAAACACTGACGATGCCTTTCTCATTCCTGTATTTATTTTTTTCCAGTCCCTTACAATTTCTAATAGTCTTCTCTCTTCTCCTTATTGTTTTGCCAGTATTTATTTCTCTGCTTGAGTTGATTCCAAGTAATATACACAAACTGAAAAATGGATTTTCTGTGTTGGTCAGTCCTGAGAGCTATGAAGAGCACAGAATTGTAGAAAGGGAGAAGGAATAGAGCAGAAGAAGGTGAATATGGAACTGGTTAGAGCAATCTGTTCTGTAGGGTGGATACATGTCAATACATTTCTATGTTTATGTCCATTCTCTTGCAGAACAATGTCTGCTTTTCTTCAAAGGCAGATGATGATTGTGCCAAACCAGGTGCTGACTTGGTAGTATGAACTAACACTCATGAGGGACTAAGATAGGATACCAAAGCACACAAAAACAAGGATTCCCAGAAGGTGAAATCTAAGCATGTGAAAATAAGTCTCAGATGCACAGCTCAAACGTTTAGTGCTTTTGGAGGGAACATCATAAGGGATTCAAAGACTTATTCCACTATTGATTTTGAATTTGGGGTTCTCTTTCTTCCAGAATTTTTCTATATATCAGTAGCCATGTTAGAAATCCATCTTAGCACTCGATTTCTATGACAAGAATGTACAAAAAATTGTTATGTATGTTGGTCATTAGCAGTAACACACCCAAGGAGTCACTGGAGACTGGAATACATAATTTACATAAGAAATGGCTGCCAAGTACATACATAAAAACAAAAACCCACAACAGCTTACATATTATTTTCCTACACCAGTAAACTGTCTTGTAGAGTAAAATCCTTTTTTCTTAATGATGGAATTTTTAATTAACTTTTGTTTTCCCAAATAGAATATACAATGTGACTGCAGTTGCACAGCCTTTTGTGCTTGGTTGGTTGGTTTTTGCCCACCCACTTACAGAGATCCAAGTAAGAAAAGAGGTGGGAAAAATTTTAAAGGATGATGGGGTTCACCTCATTCTGAAGAAAGATTTGCATTAGATTCTTACTGATATTATCACAAAAACATAAATATAAGCTAACAGCAAAACCAGTCTCCCTAAATCACATTCTAAAATGAATAGCCTTAAAATAATCCATCAGTTGATATTTCAACACAAAAAATATCTGTAGCATGTTCACTAGAAGTTGAGAAATATACCATAAATCTGAACAACATCCTGCATCAGTTATAACATATTCTGTTCTCATCACCACTTCAACTTCTTGTATACTATTTCTAAGGGGGTTACTTGCACTTTGAACAACTTTGTTTACCTTGGGTGCGCTGGAAGTCTTCTAATTTATAATAGAAATATTTCTAACAGAGCCACTTGATTCTGACATAATAACAGGATTGTATGTCACTAAAATATACTTGTTCTGGCAGATGTTATTTTGCCTGTATGTGTTATTTTATTTTCCCTTCTGGAACTGACTTCCTAATGTTCTTTACATTATCTTATTAGTTAAACTTATCTACAGAACCACTTGTCTAGAACAGAAAGCCTTTCTGCTGGTATTTTTTTAGATTCCTTTATGCAAGAAAAGTGGTGCTGCTGGAAAGTGATATTGCTCTTCAAAATTCTATACCCATTTACACAGTATCTATGGTTTTCTTTTAAAACTGATTATTTTTGTCATTATAATAAGAGGAAGACATTTGGACATTTGGACAAAGTGCATTTGTCCAGCTGAGACAACAGTATACAGATATTGACTTTCTGCAATTTCCCTTTTCCCCAGTCAATGTATTATGAACACATTAATCATATTATCACTTGATGATTTTCATCTACTCCTGTGCCAGTGTGAGTAGGACCTGCAGGATGGTTTAACTGTCTGTCATATGTGTTTGTGTTGACTTTCCATTAAGCTGTTTTAAATGTGTGGGTGGTGTGACAGTGTATTTGATTGAAATGGAACATGAGTACACATAAAGAAGGTCAGTGTCCTCAGTGTCCTCAATGAATTTGTATATCAAGTATTTCTGTTCATTTGACATTCTCATGGCAACTATAATTTCAAAGATAACCATAGAACAATTAAAACAGACTGCAGAGTAAATTAGTGATGAGGAACAAACAACAGTTTTTGGTCTTAAATTATATTTTATATGACTACTTCTTTTTAGAGCTTTCTGTACAGTGCAGCTTGTTAGCATCATATGGGAATGGCAACCTAATTGTCTGTTATTATTTGGAGATTTATCCAAAAAGATGCACTAGCACACTAAATTCATTAAGCTCTAAATATGCCCTTGTAAGTGAAGAGACTGTAAAGCTGTATTCATTTGCAGTATTAAACCTTTTTTCTGACATACAAGAGGCTCAGTTTTTGAGCTTATTTTTATCTAATGTGAATTCACAGACCATAATACTTTGAGAGAGAGAAGAGACTCACAGTGAGAATTAGAAGAATCTACAATATAAAAGTTCATTTAGGAAAAAAATTTAGCTTTCATTACCAAAGATCACTAAAAATATTTCCAAGGTTCAGTTCTTTCCTCCTGAGCAGTTACTTGCACAAGCAGCCAGTTAAGTAGCTTCACTTTTAAACTCACTTTCTCAGAGTTCCAGATGATTTGATGCATCCTTTGATTTTTTTTATTTTTTTTTCCAACAGAATCTGATTTTCAACCAAATGCTCCAAGGCAACAAATTCATGAACAGTTCCTTATCAAAATTAATATGGCCTGAGAAATACCATAAAATGTAATCTATGAACTGCATAGACATTTAAGCATCCTGTAAGCTATTCTGACTATTAAATTGTATTGGCATAAAAAAATTAATCCCATCCTATGGGAAATTATGGCCTTGAGATTTCTCCAGCAGCCAGAAAATATTTATGTAATTAATTAGCAAAAGTGATTACTTAGGACCATAAATCATTTATGAATATTTTTCTGCTTCCATTTCTAAAATAAATCAGATTTAATTTTCAAGTAATAGTAACTGTACTTTGGTTAGAAAGGCTTTGATTTTGTTGTTTTTCTTGTAGTTCTGGTTGTTTTTTGTTTTTTATTTCCATATCGTTTCTGTATCTCTGATGTCTTGTGAATCAATTCAACAGAAGGCTTACATATTCTAACTTATGAAATGACAGACATTTAAATTAACACCTCAAACGTCCACTCCAGGGAGACCAAGAAAAGTGCATAGCTTTTCAATGTTTCTGTCTTAAGAAAAACCAAGATAACTGCCCTTGAATTTATACTGAACTGGACCAACCAAATAGGGGAATCATGCTCGTCGCCTGTCAGAGTCATTGTAAGCCAGAATTTATAACCAAAGCTTTTCATAGTTGGAGAGTTGGACTGGATGACTTTCAAGGGTCCCTTCCATCTCAAAAGGATTCTATGATAGTAGTCAAAGGCATGCTTTCTTTTGTTTTGTTTTCCTGCACATAGAGTAGGTGCTTATTTAAAATATTTTTTTTATATTATGGCCATAAATAATAATAATTTCAAACTCCCTGCTTAATTGATGCCGATACACTCATTCACCTTTCAACACAGTTAACCATACTTAAAGCTTTAGAGAACTTATATCTGATCTCAGAAGTATCTATTTTGTATTTTTATTGCTTCTTCAAACAATTTTAAATGTCCATAAATGAGCTATGCTTATATTTTCCAATAACTTTTTAAACAAATATGTCAAAATGAAAAAATGTAAACCAGTGGAGTAGTAGTTCTTCTCCTATTTTTTGACCAATAAATCAGTTGAGAGAGTCAATCTGACAAAGTTTAAATTCTTAGTGAAGAAAATAGCCCAAAAAAATGACCTCACATTTTCTATATAAATATAATTTTTTTTTAAGCAAATGAGTCACTACATAGAGAAACAGAAGATTAGGTGAGAATGAAAGTATATTGTTCAGCCATTAAAAAGCAGATTATACAGTGTAATCTGCAGAAAGTCAAGAACTTTAGGAATTTTCATGAGTTGCAGTAATACTTGAAGAAAAAAAATCATTAAAAAATTGATGAAATAGATTGTCACAGAGCTTTGAGAGGCATGTTCAAGTGCAATAAAATTTGCAATAACGGTGAAGATGAAAACTGAATTAACAATGATTCGAGTTATAGAGGAACAATATAGATTTAGTGAAATGAATACAGAGAACAACTCCTATAAGACTTTTCTTGTACTGTTGGGGAATTTCAGCTTTTATAAACCTTTGTTAGCTCAGTAAGGGTGAAGATTATCTCATACCAAGCAAGTAATCCAAAGCAGTTTTGAACAAGTAAAGAAGCATGGTTTGTTCTCCAAAACCAATAGAAGAAAAAAATTCAGTGAGCCCTGCTGTTCAGATAAATATCTGAATAATTTGTTTAGCTGCTGCTTTGGTGAAACAAATACAACAACCGCTTGATAAAAAACAGTTCATAGATATAAGATATCAGACCTACTGCTAGGCTGTGCACAATTGTTTGGTGACATTCTGCAACGCAGTAATTCCAACAACAGAGGGAACTTTTCACTTTATTACCTTTGGACCTTAGTGTCTCACTGTATCTACAAATCTGACCTACTCTGATAAGAGGAAATTGCTTTATATCTGGATTTCTATCCAGTTTATCATGTCAGCATTTGGCTTGTTAAGATGGCAATTTCAACACTAAAAGAAATCTAACTGACAGGAATTTTTGTCTGCATGCTATTATTTAAAAGCAAGGTGTTCCATAAAGGCATTATTTTTGATGCATCTTCCAGGAGAGCTAGAGGAGTTATCCCATACTATTCTGACTGTTTCCCCAATTTCTTTGCCACCTATCTGGTAAAGAACAACATGGGCAGGGCCTGCCACACTCATCTATTTCCCCAAAGCCTCCATACTGAATAGTGTGAGACATTTTTTGGGTAACTGAACCTCTAAACATATCCAAGAGAAACAGGAAATAATCAATAAAACACAGATCAACAGCAACAAAAAATAAATTAATTTAAAAAAAATCCATACTTTCAGTGAGATATTTGACATTCCCAAACATTGTTTGATTTCACTTGCAACAAGGTTTAAAGGTTTGCACTTGCATCCAGAGTGGCGATAAAAGATGTTTCAAAATTATTCATGCTTTGTAGGACTAATCAAAGAGGAAAGAATTTCACATTATTATTATTTGCCGCAAAGTATAGTTTGACAATCAGTGGAGCCAGTCTAACAGCTTGCTGCCTTGAAGAACAGCATGCCCTTGAGATATTTAACATGTGGTAAGTGATCATCATTATGATATGTCTGACAAAGATGTAAATGTTAAATTGAATGACAGAAGCAACAACAGTTGGGAACAAAAGCTGCAGTAAAGATATTTGCATACAGTGCCTCCAATAGCAGATTAATTCTGATCAAATAACACAAAAAGTTTTCCATGTTACTGTACTGGAATGGGCATTCCAATCTTAGCAAAATTTTCCCCAGATATTTATTACTTTTTTCACAGTTTCTGCAGAAAAAAAAAAAAAAAAAAAAAAAAAAAAGCAGTATGGAGATTCAAAACAACAAAAAAAGTAAACATGAAAAATCAAGACTTGCAAGGTATTGTGTTTGTGCAAGTTTGAAAGGATGGAAAAAAAACAAATGAAACAAAATAAAACAAAACAAAAAAAACACCAGGTAGTCTTAAGACTGTGGTCCTGATACACGTCAGACAAAACCCTTGACATGGAAATTCTCAGGGTAAGAAAATTTTTTTAAGAAACT
>PPHD01018005.1:0-14778 GCA_002909625.1 Bambusicola thoracicus
TGAGGACTAATTTCATTACTGAAAGAATGATTCCATTAGGTCAAAGCAGACTGTAAAGATCCCTCTCCTGTGTTTTACTGCCTTTATTGAGCATCCAGCCATATGCCTCCTTAGCAGCCACGTGCTGTTTGGTTTTATTAATGCTTGCATCTGCTGGTGATTTGAGCAAGGGCCAAAGGTTCAAAACTGGAACTCGAGGACCCTCTATTACTGTAAGATTTTATTAGCCATCAATCTGCTGTATAGCCCCAGTGTTGCCAATGGGGAATAATACAATGAAACCTCTCTCCCCACTGGTGGCAGCCCCACTTTGCTGCAAGGATCTGCATGAATTAATCCGCCTTGTTAACCATCCCAGAGAAAGTGCCTTTCAGGAGGAGAAAACACTTGAGTGGGGCTGGGCTGTATGTGCTCAGGAGCAGAGGCTGAGCAGCCCCCAGGTGTGTGAGCTGCCCCCTGCCCTCTGCGTGGGGCTGTGACTGTCTTATGGCCATTATGGGATTGCTCTGCAGTGAGCTGGAATGGTGGCCCCTGACCTTCCCAGTCCTGTAATTCAGGTGCTGATTTCCAGAGCAGCTCTGGAAACTACACAGCATGAAAGTAAGGGATGGAAGCACACGCTGCTTCATAGCCCTGAAGCACCGGGGTGACCTCCTGCCAGCAGTGCAGCTGGTCACTGCCATGCAGCATATGGAAGCAGTAAGTTCCTGTCCTTTCTTCTTCTACCTGTTGTGCTGGGATTGAGCTCAAGAGGAAAAATACTTCGTTGTCCAAGTAGCAAAAGCTGCCCATAGTGCTCAGCCTCCCGTCTGCTGACTCCCCCCAGATTATGGGAGATGGATAACAGTACAGTGCCTCCATGGGAGACGGTGGGTATAAAGCACACAGGGACCTCCCAGTAGATGCCCTGCAAAGACAGAAGTCCTGGCACCCTGCCTGTTTGTGAGCACGTGCAATTAGATGTCAAAGTTCGTCATGTGTCTGACCAATGTGCTCTTATGGAGCCTGAGGGCTGTGCTGTGGGCACAGAGCTGGGGGCTCTGCTGGTGAGGGTTGGGAGCAATGTACCCCCACTCTGTTCCTTCCTTCCCGCAGCACTGCCAGCATCTTCCTGCCTGATCAGCTCTTCTTAACTCTGGAGGACAAAACAGCAATAAAAGAAACCTACTTTGGGGGTTTTATTTTCTCTATGCGGCGCTGGTATTTCTCCTATATTAAATCTTGTTGGGGGCCATTTCATGCATAAACTTCATTTTTCTGTTGTGCTGGAGAAAACCTGAGCGATGATTTAATGCAGCTCCATTTGCGAGCCTCACTGTGACAGCAGGCTGTCATCGATGCTCTGCAGGGACAGCGCAGGGGAGTGCAGAATCCACCCATCAGCAGGGGGAGATGCTCAGGCTTTTGTCACACATGGCTGGGCTTCAGGAGGCACACAGACCCAGGGACTTGGAGGCAGGTGGTTGCATTTGCTCCAAGTATTGGCTCCCCATTGGTAGGGGTGGGTATGCAGAATTCAAAGCCGGACTGCCCACGGTTGGGTGTTGTGTAGCAGAGGTTGGGGATGAAGTCCTGGGGCATCTTGAGGTAAGGGGAGAAGCGGACAGAGCTGGATGGGATTAGGATATTGGCAGCACGTTCTGTGCTGGGCACAGAGGCCGGGGAGGTTAAGCTGTGCCTTATGCTTCAGTTAGTCCATAAGCTTTCAGCCACCCACAGATTCGTGCTTTAAGTACCCTTTGGAGAAGGTCTGAGTGAAACAACTCCATTGTATTTCAGAGTCACTTACTGCTGGGTTTCTCACACCGGTGCTATGGTTGGAAAATAGATGGTTTCTCTCTTCCTTTTGCAGCAAGCTGCAAGCACTTTCAGAAATCTTAAAAGGGAGAATAATTTTTAGGCTCGCAGTAACCTCCTTCTAAACCCTTCTTCCCCACCTGAAAGGATAACTAAAAATAAAGCATCAACAGTTTTGTTGGGATTAACTTAAAGGGGTTGAGGAGCCGATGGCCTGAGCTTTAAGTGAGATTGCTGTTGTCTGTGGGCAGCAATTCGGTGCATTTCCCAGCAAGCCCTAAAAGCTCCCAGCTCTGTTCTGCAGCTCCGGGTATCGCTGTGTGCCGCAGTTGGTGCAGAGCAATTAAACTTTGGACAACCGTGGGTTGTCAGACTGAGGGAGGGGAGGAGGAATGCTCAGCTTTCTTCTCCAGAACCCCTTAAAGGTCGGTCTGCTTCTGTGCCAGGCTGGGGAGGCTGAAGCACCGAGAGCTGGAGAGGAACGGGAAGGAACAAAGTGGGCAGATGTACCAGTGGTGTTCATGCTATCCAAAGCGTGTTCATCTCTCTGCTTCTGCCATCAGCAGTTCCCCAGATGCTGTGGAGCAGACTCTGATTCTTAGGCAGATTTCACATGTTAAGAACTGCTTATGCACAAAAAAAGAGGGAAAAAAACCACCTTAACTTCCTGCAAAACAAAGTGAAAATCACAACGAATCCAGCAGGGTGTGCTTGTATACGAGCTCCAGCTTTAACTCCTAACAGTGATGGTGTTAAGATCCTTTGTGAGTGAAAAGTAATCAATTAAAAGATGATAAAAGCACTGTTTTGGCAGTCGAATGTTTGAGGGTTTTTCTCCTCGAAACCCACAGAGCCTTCATCATTTTCTTGGGGAAAAATAGCTTTAAGTAAAAAAAAAAAAACAACATGTATTTATTTGGGAAAATGCTTCTAATTCCAAGGCAGGGAGGAAAGAAGTGACCCATCCTCGTGTTTGGGAGCCTCTAAATGTGCATTTGCCTTCGCTTTCACAGTGAGCCATCCCCTCATTGCAGTTCATGTCTGGAAGTTGCAGAAATCCAAGTCCTTGCTAATGAAGGTTATGGTCCACACCTCCAGCAATGCCATCCCACAGCCCCCCGTATGCAGGGCGCTTTGCTTTGGCTCAGAAGAGAGCAATCCCACGTTTCTGCTTCTTTGCTCTGCACGCTCAGTGACACGTGGGCACAGCAATAGCGCTTTGCTGGGCCTTGCTCTGCTGAGGATCTGTTGTCTGCAGGAAGCCCAAAACAAGGCTGAGCCTTCGTGGCACCCCCGGAGCATCTCCATAGGTCCCACCTGTGGTGCACACACCTCCGTGAAGCAGGCTGGCATCTCCAGGCCCTCTCCTTTCCACCAGAGTGCCCCGAGATCTCTGGATGAAAAATGCCTTATGAAATTGTTGTTCTCTGGAGAGCGATAGAATTGAATGAGAGCTTTGCTGTGGAATTTGTAAAGCCAACTACAGCTCCTGATGGCAAACCTTTGCTGCAGGATTCCACAGGCTGGAGTGTTTCCATTCCCAAAATGCCTGCAATAATCCCATTCGCTCGAAGCATTGGGACACGTAAGTGAACAGAACGAAGCCCCCCTAACAAGAATAATAGAGACAGTACTCCTTTCATTCATTTCCCAGCAACGTGGGGCTGATTTCCCCTCTGGTTCTGCTCCCCAGATGGGTCTGTGGTCGCAGGAACCCACTCTGGCCCTAAGGCAGTTTCAGATTCATTCATTGCTCTCCCGCTGTGTGTGGAGCATCGTGGCCCTACGGCCGCCAGCCCCATGCTGGCAACTGGCTTGGGGCGTTGGGCTCAGCTCCAAGAATAAGCAGTTTCCAAGGCATTAATCTTTATAGCGATTATCTACAGCAAGGCCTTCGTATCGCTTCTGGGAGTCAGCCTGGGCTGTGGAGGTTTTTTTGTATGTGTCTTTTGGTGAATTTGAGTTGATGTAACACTTGTGGCTCCTCTTCAGAGAGGCCATCCTGTCCTGTGTGTGGTGGGATGAGCGGGGAGGTGGCAGTGATTTGGCCAGAAGATGCTCAGAGGCTGTTGGGATTGGGTCTGATGTTAAGTTGGGCTTGAACCTTGAGGACACAGGATGAGCCCTCTCTTTTTGGAGGTGCAGAGCAGGAGCTGCCCACAGCCTGATCCTCTAAGGGGAAGATATTCACCCATGGTCCTCTTGGTGTGGGTCCACCCAAAATACATGGGGTGCTCACTGTGTCCCCACTACCGGGTCCTGCATATCTGGGCAGGGGTTGAGAGCCCCTACAGTGGTGAACCAGGCCCTGCAGCACTGCAGAGAGAGGGGATCGGAGGAGAAGGGCTCATCATTTAAGTGCAAGCATTAAAGCTGCATTTAGCACCGTTTTTAATCTGTGCTTAGCTGGGACGTGATATTAGGCAGTGAGGTAGGTGACAATTTATGCAGCATTTTGAGATTAGCTGTAGCACAGGGAGTAAAGCAACTTTTTCTGGAGTGGTGATTACAATGGCAGCTCGAATCCGAGCCCAAAGAAGTGTACGTTTGGGGGAGGGGAAGGAGGATGCTGCAGAGTTTTCTGCCTTCGTGTTAAAATGAAGGGAATTTTGGAGCTCTGGAATACAGAAGTCACTTCATTTTGGGAAAGCTGGGAGCACAAGGAGAGCCAAAGCTGCATTTCCCAATCAGATGCTCTCTGGGAATGAAAGCCCTGGGGTGATTCTGAGTACATCTTAGTGATTTGTGTCAAAGATACAGATCCATTCCCAGCCCGAGGACCACTGTGTGCTCTCTGGCCCTGCAGGTGAGTGGTGGGGACTGCTCGGTGTTATCTGCACTGCCGCTCACCCAGCAGCTCACTGCCCACAGCCCAACGCTGTTTCCAGAAGGACATCGCAGCTCTGAGTCCAGCCTGGATCACAGAGAGGGAAAAATCATTGATCTCTGGTGCGTGGTGGCTTATCTCAGGGCACCATGGGTGAAATTTCTTCCTTATCTGAAAAGCCATTGAAAGACCCACGCACTGCTTGTTTCATATACAACTTCAGGAGGATTTGAGTCTGTGCACACAGTAATTTTTGTTTTAATTTTCTTCTTTTTCTAGCCAGCATAGAGAAAGGGAACCTCAGTCCTGAGCAGGAGATAAGGAGCAGAGTGACCTTGCATCTTCCATCCACACACCTGAGGTTAACAGTCGAGGAACCCGAGGCCAGGGTGAGTACAGATCAGAGCTGAAAGCAATCCTGCCCTGTTGACACAATTTCCAGCTGCCCGTTTGGAGAAGAAGGGTGCACTGCAGCAATTAGGATGGCTTTTTCCTGTAAGTGTAAAATACCAAGTGACAGTTCCACCTGGTGCTCCGGCCCTGCCCAGGCGACAACCATCCCTCTTCAGGATGAGTTGCAGCCCTGGGATGCACTTCTGTAGCCTGCCATGCCTGGGTCTGCTTCTTAAAGCACATGGGATCCTGTCTTCCTGCATGGCTCTATGCTTTCTATGTGCTCCCTGTGATACATGCAGTAACTCCTGATTCTTGAGAGTATATTTTCATTACATTCTTGGGGAAGAAAGATATTAGGACCTCGTTCCGAGCAAAGCCCCGCAGGGATATTGTCAGCCCCCACCATCCAGCTGAGGGCGGGTTGCTCACTCCAGTTCCCATCTAAATCACTGCAGCCCTTATGCACTGTGCAGACAGATGCCCACCCCAGCCTGCACGAGCTGCCCTGGCACAGGAGCCACCAAAGGCGTTGATGTTTCTGGATGCTGTGCTACAGCTGCTGCTACCCTGAGCCATCAAATCGTGTGTAGTGCGACTGCATTGTGCTGCCCGCACGCTTGGCTTGGGTACAGAAGCTGCCAAAAAGTGCAGAAGGACATCAGTTAGCAACTGGGCGGCGTGGTTGTGGCTGTGGGTGGCAGAGTGCTTTTTGTACTTGTTGTGCTCTAAATCAATACTGAAGTTGGGAGTGGAGCTGTGAGGTACTGTGCTGTTCCTTCGGGTCACTTTGCCCTGTAATCACTACAGCACAGCACAGTGCAGTACAGGGAACAATCCCTCCTCCTCTCCCTGCCACCCTGCTTACATAGGCTCCATCATCTTCTCACTAGAGGCAGTCGAGCCGTATTCATTGCACAGTTTTGTTTGCGAGCTTGGCATTTTTCATCATTTAATAACATGCAGCAAACGGTTTTTCACACTCTTAGAGCAGCCCCATAAAGCACTGCAATGAGCTTTGGCAGTAATTTTACTCAGCGCGTTTATTGCATCAGTTGTTGAATAGAGCTGTTTGTGCATCTTAATCAGAAACTGCCCCCCCCTTCCCCCCCCCCTCCCCCCTTAATTTCTGCCAACAGGGGAGAGGGGAGCTGGGGACAAGGAATGGCTTTGGGGAGATGCCCCAATTGCTTCCAGTCAGGAGGTCATCGCTTTGTTGAACCTCTGCTGGAGGTCTGAAGCCTGTGTTTTAAGTTAGAGGGAGCCCAGTTGTTCCCCAGGGGCAATTCTAGTCCTGTTCTTGGCAAATGACCTCATTCTGTGTAATAACAGTGCACGGCTGGGTGTCACCGGGTCTGGCCTGCTTTTCTGCTCCGAGTATCACTTAGCATTGGCAGTGTCCGTTGCTGGTGGAGCAGGTTCAGATCTCCAGCTCTCCCACTTCCCCCACATTTCCACCCGTCTAAGGAGTGAGTGCTAAATGGGACTTGGTAAAGCACGGCTTCCTGCGTCCAGTTGGCCAACAGTAGGATGGTTGAGTGGTGGGAGCTGCTACCAGTGGGGAGCAGCACATCTGCTGGGCGTCACAGCCAGCTCTTACCCTCTGTGTATAACTCTAACCACTAGATGGAGGCACAGATCGATGCTCAGTGTGCAAGTTTCACCACGGAAATCATTGTAATCCCCATTTTCAGCTGCTGGCTGAGCTGGTCCTCTCCGAACTACAACAGTGTGATGCATGTCATGAGCCTAGAGCAACGCATATTGGTAGGGGAGCCACAAAAATGATGAAAAGGTTTTGAAAATTGGGCCTATGAGAGACAGGCGGGCTCAGGAAAGATGACTGCATGGAGGCAGGAGTGCTGTTTGCAACCAGGGAGGAGGATGTTATGGTGCAAGTGGGGAGGAATAATCGTCATTAGTCACTGTCAGCAGCATGAGACCGTCAGGCTGGGCTGCAACAGGGGAACTGCCACTTAAGTGCTAGGAGAAACATTACATCTCAAAGCAAAATTGATGCGTTTCAAATGGGTGAAGAGAGCCCACGGCATCTCAGCTTCCAGGGATGTTTGGCACTGAGCGGAGCTCTGGGAGATGACCTCAAGCAGAGCTCTCTTCACCAATGGAGTGGTGTCCCCATTGCCTGTCCCCACCTGCTGCCACCAGCACAGCCCACGCCAGGTGGGACCACAGTGGGTCCTTCTCTGAGCAGAGCGCCTCTCAGGCTTTGCAGCACAGCTTCCTTCTGCTGAATTCCATCCGTGCTGCTTGTGGCACACTGCCTGCTGTTTTTGCTACAGTGCAAACCTCATTTGGAAGCAAACCCTGCTGCTGGAGTGCTGGCATGAGGTGCTGGAAGGAGAAAGCAGCACGGTGGCCATTGTGACCCTCCTCCCTGGTCAAGAGCACCTTCCTCCATGCACAGCCTTCAGGCATCGCTGAATTAGCCGGCGCTGTTGGGCATGTCCACCCCAACCGAGCTGTTGAGCAGCACCAGCCATGGGTCTTTGGTAGAGGAGTTTGTGGCCAACAGCTGAAAAGGCAGCAATGCAAACTCCAGTCAGCCAGCAGCTCCCTTGATCCAGCTGAGCAAAGCTGACAAACTTCATTTTTAGCCCTCATCTCCGGACCACACGCTGTGAAACACAGAAATTAATGGAGGAGATGCAGAAGGAGGGCTCTGGCCAGCTGGGCTGGAAGCTTCTGGCTCAAGGTTCAGCTCCATGGTGGTGCCCATGGGCAGAGCCCCATTCAACCTGTGTCCCGAAGGGACATTCTGCACCTGTCTCCAAATCAAAGCCACACCTATGCTCGTAGAGATGAAGCAGTGCAGTCTTGCAGAGCATCTCTTTTCCTCTGGAATAAAGAATTATGCACGTATAAAGTATTTCTGTAAGGGAATGTGCTCCTCGCATAGTTATTAATTCATTATTGGTCATGGCCAAACTCACTCCTCTACTAAGTCATCTATTAAATGAGCCAAATGAAATTTATTAACAGAGCGTTGATCATTTAGGTCTTTTAGCAGAGAGGAACGGGCATAATGGAATAAAAGGAGAAGTAATAATTTTTTGCCCTGCTTCTGGTCCACGCTCAGTTGTGCTCGCAGCGCCCCGTGTTATGGCTGTAATTGGTCCTGGAGCTTCTTCCCAAACAAGCACAGCAGGTGGTCTTTGCTTAAAGACAAGCAGGTTTCCCTTTGGGCACTGAAAAGAGAATGAGAAAAATAGAGGCAAGGCTGGGGGGCGGCCAACCAGGAGGAAGAAATTCTGATGTGAGCAATCATTTGGGTGCCGTCAATGCCCATCGTAGGCAGCAGCCCAGCGCCGATCCTGTAGGATCTCAGCCCTTCAGAGCACTGCTTGAAACGGGGGAGCTGGGCAGGATGCAGAGCCCAGACATGGCAGAAACCGAAGTCCCAGCAATGACTCCTTGGGGCCAAAGAGAGCCCAGTGCAGACGCCAGGCAGCTCCCTGCCTCCGCTAGAGGTTGCCCCGGTGTCGCGTTCTGGGTAGGAAGCTGTGCGTCCCCGGAGGGAAGTGGCTAATCACCACTTTGTGCAATTAGACTCAGCCTTTATGGAGCTCTGATCATTTATGTTGGCAGAGCTGAGTTTGTTTCTCGTGGATATAATTTAGCCTCCAGGTAGATGGGGAGATTCGTGAGGTTTTTAGTGCTGAATTTGCTCAATGGGGGGGGTGCTGCTCTGTTTCCTCCCCAGAATTAAGAGGAAATCATACGCATATCTCAAGGTGAGCATTGCAGACCAAAGGCTCTCACCTTTGGGAGCCCTGAAGATGAGGACGTGGCAACTGAGTGATGTTTCAAGGACCTCATTGTCACCTAAATCTTGCATTTTCCCACTTAAAATGGCAGACGGGTCCCTCAGTGTTAGGCCACGTCAAAGATGCCCAAAGCTCTCAGCTCCTAATGAAGTTAAATAAGATTTAAGCTTCATGGGTCTCAATTACTTTAATTGGGACTTTACAAGATTTAGTCATAGAGAAGTGTGTTGGAAGGGGGGGGGTGGGGGGGTGGCACAGCCCTTCTTTTCTTCCAGCTGTAATTTGGTGTGGGGACACACAGAGGGACGACCACGGAGCACCTCCAAGAGAAAGCATCACTTAATGCCCTGTGCTCATGCCTGCAGTGCCCCACAGCCCCCTCCTTACCCGCCCCACCCCAGGTCAGAGCAGTGTCAGCCGTTGTCATGTCAGTGATGGATGAGTTCTGACTGAGACTCGGAGCCCTTTTCCATTCACACTGCACAGCACGAAATGAAGCAGCGCACGAATCTCTGTGGGATTTACTCCTTAATTCCACCTCCTTTACTGCTACATGCAATCAAATATTTACTCACTGATATTCAGGAGATCATAAAATGCTCCGAGAACGAATCTGGGAACACCCTTTAAAAGGCTGCATAGCCCTCCCCTCTACCCATGGGCAGATCCATATGCTGTCCCCAGCAGATACTGCTCTTACAGACCTTAAAATGGAGGTGGTTTGTCCTCCATGGGCACCTCGTCTGGTGCTTCCCTGTCCTCACTGTCACCACTGCTGCATGGCAGCGCTGCCTGCCTCTGCCTCTGTGCCATCCAAACACGCTCCCCCAGCTGATGAAGGATTTTGCATTTACGGGGCAAGAGGGGCTGTCACAATTCATTGGTGGCAGGTTTACATTTGACTTCAGTGGAGCTCATGAAAGTCTGCAGCATGAAACAGACATTGATTTTCCATAGTGTGTCTGGGTTTGGGTTTTTTTTTTTTTAATGGAGATATGCCTTGCAAATGTTGAGCTAGGAGTTGAAATGTCTCTCAGTAGTGTATTTCAAAACCTTTTAGTAGCTTGCTGTTGTTATTGCTGGTGGGCTTAGTGGTGATTTTTGGCTTCTAAAATACGATATTTAAGCAGAAACTGAGTATTTTCCACGGGTGTTTTAACCGTGACACAGGTTGTCTGGTTTCTGAATCAGAGTTTCGTGACACGAAAACACGTCAGTAACAGCAACCAAAAGGCTCACTGCAGCGGCGGTGTGTGATGCATCACATGTGTTGCTAGAACTGCCAGCGTTAGGGTGGCACGGGGGTCTCAGCTCCACATCTAGCCTGCTTTCTGAAGTGACAGGAGGAAACCCAAAGGCACGTGGTCCTGTGCCCTCCTTGGTGCGTTCTATAGGTGGAGGTCCATCTTATTCTGGCAGCATCTGCTGCAGGTTACAGTCAGCACTTAGACCCCATGGATGCTCCTCACCCCATGGGGCCCCATGTTCCTCCAAGGCTTGCTGTGCTTGCACAGTGACAGTGCGTGTGTCATCTGCTCCCAAGAGCAGCACAAACAAATGCAGTTTGACATTTAGCATTAAGCACTGGCGTAAGAGGAAGGAAAAAAAAGATGTGCTGCTCCCCATTGATTCAGCAGATCACCTGCTGCTCCCTGCCTCAGTTTTCCCAGCTTTTGGCTGTTGAAGCTCTTTGTTTAGTCTCTCTCCTCGCATGTTTGCATGGTGCCAAGTACAGAAGGTGCCTGGTTTTGCTTCGAGTCCTGAAACGCTTCCGTAAGGCACACAGTAACTCTTCTGTGCTGGTGTTTAATTGCCAGATCCCTGGGGTTTCTCTGCATATCCCCAGCAGAAGCCAGCACAAGGGCTCACCTCTCTGGCTCACTCACTCGGCCTGCCAGCTTCTTTTCAATTATTTTCTCCCCATGTTGCTGTTTACATTTTGTGCTCACATCCTTTGCAGCATTTCCAGTCACCTTCCAGCAGCCTGAATGCCTCCTAATCTGAAGTGTATTTCAGCCTTATCTCTATCAAAGCAGAAGGGTAGGGGAGTCATCCTCATTCCTGATCCATAAGGATGCTGAAGCCATCAGCTGCTCATCTTGGCTTTCCCTGGCGTTTCAGTTAAGTTGCAGACGATTCTTCTGTCAAGAGCACCAAGGACAAAACGAAGCTTTCTCTTTTTTTTTTCAGGGCTGCACGTTAATCTCTCCTCAACGTGCCTGGAAATGATTGCATGTCATGTTTCTTTGCAGGCTTTCAGGGAGTTTGCTTGGTCCCCTCGCAAAGAGTCCTCCTGCAGTAATCCCATAGCTGAGGCTCTTGGGCTGCTCTCCATCTGCTCCAGCATCACCTGAGGGTGGGATTTGTGCTGGTACTGCAGGGAGAAGTGCTTTTGCCTCCAGTTTTGGTGCTGTATTGGAGAGGAGCAGAGCAGATTGTGTTAGCTGAGGGATGGGGGAGGACCGAAGGAAGGAAGGAAATTGGGGTTTCTGGAAATATTGGACTCCTTGGGTCTTTCTGGGCAGCTTGGGGGTGTTAGGGAGCTCCCCAGTTTGCTCCTTGTCGCTGCCAACCCCTGCACCCAGTGTCCTGGGAGCAACTCTTATTGATGGGGAAAGCAAGCTGCAGGCTGAGCACAGGCTGTCCAGGGCTCTCCTCTCTCCACAAAGGATTGTCTGTTATCTGCCATAGTTCTCCATGTTCTTCTTTTATTTTCTCCACCTGTGTGTGCAGATTAGGGCCCTCTTCTCTTCCCCTTCCATCCATGCAGATTCATCCCTTCTCTCCTTGGATCCTGAGCGATAAATCCTGGACGCAGCCTGGATGGGGTCTGCTGATGGAAGAGGCTTTTGTCCAGAACCTCTGGGTTACAGAAGAGCCATTTCTCTTGAGCTCAGAGTGAGGCTTTGTGTCCATATTGTCCATTCTCACATGCCCTTGGTGATCTTACAACTCTTTTCCAACGCAGATGATTCTGCCTCCCAGATCTTACCCAGATCCACAGGGTTCTGTTTATTGCCACCTGGAACATTGGCTGAAATTTTGGCATTGATCAGCCTCAGAGTCACAGTCAGCCACAGCAAACAGCCCCACTGCTGTCTGACAGGGAGAACTCACTTCTCCCAGGCAGCAATAAAGAAGAGGTGACAGAGAGCTGAGTGCATGGAACAGGCACCCATATATAACTGTGTAATTACTGGTATCATTGAAATGATAGATATAAAGACCTAGTTAGCAATGGAGCAGGCTCATTTGCATAAAAACTACAAGCACAAAAATACACTGAAATGACAAATACAAGGAAGCCATATGAGATTTGCATTAAATTAGTGACTGCATGAGAGATGCTATTTAAATGGCAGGTGACTCAAAAATTTCTTTCCCTTTTAGTGTAAGAGGCTGAAATGTTCATTTTCATGGTAAACAGTAACTACACATTGATTTCTAGCTTTAAAGCATCTCTGCAAAAAGCACTCACAGTAAGTGGGGTTGGAGTCAGTGAAATCAGAGGACTGGCTTGCCCTACATGTCTCTGAAACGAGGCAGCACAGCTTGAATCGCTTCCATAGACTTGTTAAAAAAAAAAAACCCGCCGTGACAACAATAACAACAAAAACCTGTGTCTGGGGGTGGGAAATCAATTCCCATGCAGTCTTCTGCAGGAGCGATCTGATGGCTTATTTTGAAGGCAGAAACTTGGGTGAGGAGCTGAATGTGCCCATTGGGCACCCTGCCTTCCCCTGGTGCTTTGCCAGGCTGGTGGGTCGCTGTTGTAAGATGTGACCGGGTGAGATCCTGACCTCGGGTTGGTGCACAGCACAGCTGGCTCTGCTTGTCCTGCAGCCTGCTGGGCTCCCAGCACAGCAGCGCATCGCTTCTTACCTCTATACCTGAGAACACTGCAGGTTAGTGCATCGCTTAGAAGTTAATTTGCACACATTTAATGGCACGGGCGCAGGCTGAGTGTAAGGTGGGTCAATGGGTATAACCATGTCATTCCCGCTTAGGTTTATCCCAGGCACATAGTGGGAGAGCAGCACGCACCCAGCAGGCTTGCAACCACTGGAGTGAACGCCACCGTTTCCTGACGTAGGGAGGCTTTAAGTAAGAGCTTTTGAAAAGGTTATACTTTGACTGAAGGAAGCCTTAACCCAACGCATCACTAAATGATAGCTATTTTGGGAATGAGAAATGTCATGTCTTTCTCCAGATGGACCCTTCGGAAGCAGGTCACTGGGCACGGCACCTTCAAGGACCTTTTCCTACCTGGGTTTAGCGGGCGATGGCTGCTTGACGAGCTGCTCAGGTTGAGCCCAACCATGTAATTTGCAGGGGGCCGTTTGAATGGCTTCATATGCTGCGAATCAAAAGAAGAAATTCTACCCTCGGTAATTAAGATGGAACGGCTAATTATTCTTCTCTGTCTGGAAGTTCGCTTTCCGAAGAAGGAAGGAGGAGGCTGAGCTTTCAAACACTTTCATTCGTTCCGCTGCAGAAGTCCTCACTTGCACCAATGTCTGCATGTATTATTTGCCACTGAAGGCTGAGGGAAGAGGAGAGCAGGGCTGGTGCCAAGGTGCACACACACGGTCATAGAAGCACCGAGGTTGGAGAAGACGTCCAACTGAAGTCCAACCCCACCCCATCCCACCATGCCTATTAACCACATCCCTCCGTGCCACATCTCCATAGTTCTTAAACACCCCCAGGGCCAGTTGGGAGCTTGGGGGATTTGTGGGACCTGGAGCAAGCAGTCCTCAGCCCCCCTCCAGTCAGCACGTGCTCACATGCAGTGCTCTGCTGTCTGTCTTCTCCAGGTTCCCCCAGTGCTTGACAAATGTTAAGATCAAGCAGGAGGACTGTTACGGCGCAGGGCTCCGTCCTAAACCAGTTCTAAATGGGGAGCTTCACATCTGTGCTGCAAGGCACGGTGACTCCAACCACTTGGCTGCTGGGCAGAAGGTACAAATGGGAACCTCAAATCCCCAGCGTGTACAAAGGGACGCTTGCAGCTAGTTATTGCAGGGGTGGCTGTGACACGTGTGACTGCTCCGGTGTCTCTATTTATTTGCTCCCTCTCTGTAACCCCCGCCTGCCCAGCCGTGCGTCTCTTTGGGCTGCTGTCAATCACACGTCAGTTCTTGTTTGCCTCGGCTCAAATCAGTGCTGCTGTTTTGACAAAAGCATGGCTGTCAAAGCTCCGAAGGCGAGAGAGAAAGGCAGAGAGCCAAGAGGTGGAGGGAGGAGTGGGGTATTTGTTATCCCCGGGGATGACGCATCCTTGTGCAGATGTGATGAGCGGCGCTGTGAGCTTGGCGGGTGCTTTGCTTGTGCTGCTTTAGAATGATAGAATCATTTGGGTTGGAAGGGACCCTTAAAGGCCGTCTGGCCCAACTCCCCTGCAGTGAGCAGAGACACCCACAGCCCCATTAGGTGCTCAGAGCTCCTCCAGCCTGACCTTGGGTGTTTCTACCACCTCTGGGCAACCTGCACCAGTGCCTCACAGCCCTCAGTGTAGACAACTTCCTCCTTATATCCAGTCTAAATCGCCCCTCCTTTAGTTTGAAGCCATTTCCCCCAGAGGGTGGTGACGCACTGAACAGGTTGCCCAAGGAGGCTGTGGATGCCCTATCCCTTCAGGTATTCAAGGCCAGGCTGGATGTGGCTCTGGGCAGCCTGGGCTGCTGGTTGGCTGCACATAGCAGGGGTTGGAACTCAGTGATCACTGTGGTTCTTTTCCACCCAGGCCATTCTATGGTTCTATGAACTGCCCCTTGTCCTATCAGAACAGACCCTGATGAAGAGCCTGTCCCCTTCTTTCTTACAGCCCCCCTTGGGTACTGAAAGGAGGCTTTAGGAGGGATTTCTATACCCGTATAGGAGTTATTTTGAACGATATCACAATTTCTCCTTCTTTTTTTTAATTCTGAGAATGGATTTATTTTTTTTTTCCCCAAAAAATTTCATATAAAATTT
>PPHD01018006.1:0-10085 GCA_002909625.1 Bambusicola thoracicus
AGGCCGGTCTTAGGCCACGAGAAGGTGCAGGTACTGGGTAGGTCCAGGAAGAGGCCGCAGAGTCTCGGAGGAAGCAGCAGATCTCAGGTAGCAAGTTCAAGGAAGTCCATCAGCATGCAGGCCTTTCATAGTGAAGAATCTGATGGCAGACGACTTGCATCGGTTGTGATGAGGAATCTGATGTCAGACACCTGACTTTATGGTTGCAGAACCTTCCTTTTATTCTCATTTTCATCCTGCCTACGTGACATTCCTGGGTGCTTGAGTAAGAGTCATGTGCGTACCTCCTGAGATAGTCATCTTCCTCGAGATAAGTCCACACAAAAGATCATTTCCCGGTCATTAGCAGTAGTTTATCCCTCTTTCATTTCCCCTGGCCTTGTCCATCTGCTCCTTAAAGGATTACACAATCCTTAGCCAGGACCTGTCCATCAATGCCCTCCACACAGAACTTCTCTAGGACTTGTCTGGACTTGTTCTTCATCAAACTTTGAGTCAATGATATAAAAGAATAATCTCTTACAACATTTTAACAACTTTGTATTCTTTCTGAGCTGCCCGTCCCTTCTTTCACAGGGGGTAGATTCTCTTTTTCCCTTGGAGCCTCAGGAATAGCTCCCTATTCAGCCACGCCAGTCTTCCTCCATGCTGGCTCATTTTGAGGCTCAGGGGCACAGCCTGCTCCTGCGCCCTTAAGACTTCCTTCTTGAAGAGTGACCAGCCGTCTTGGACCCCTTTACTCTCTAAGACTGAATCCTGGGGGACTCCCCCTAGTAGTCTTCTGAACAATTCAAAGTCTGCCCTCAGGAAGTCCAAGGTAGCAGTTTTGCTGTTCCCCCTCCTGGCTCCACCAAGAATCAAGAACTCTACCACGTCAAGGTCACTCTGTCCAAGATAGCCCCTGACCTCCGCATTTCCCACCAGACCTTCTCTTTTTGTGAACAGCATGTCTAATGGGGCAGCTCATCTTGTAGGCTCTCCCACCAGCTGCATCAGAAAGTTATTCTCCATATACTCCAGAATCCTCCTAGATCGCTTTTTCTGCACCTTGTTGTATTCCCAGCATATGTCAGGGAAGTTGAAGTACTCCATGAGGACAAGGGCTGGCGATCGTGCAGCTTCTGACAGCTGCTTGTAGAACACCTCATTTGTCTCTTCATCCTGGTTTGGCAGTCTACAACAGATGCCCACCAGGATGTCTGCCTTGTCAGCCCTTCCCTTGATCTTTACCCATAGGGATTCAACCTTATCATCCCCAGCCATAAGCTCAGTAACATCAAAGTACTCTCTGACATAGAGAGCCACTCTGGCACCGCTCCTTCCTTGCCTATCCTTCCTGAAGAGTTTGTAGTCATCCATTGCAGCACTCCAGTCATGGGAGTGGTCCCACCATGTTTCTGTAATGGCAACTAGGTCATAACTTGCGTGACACACAATGGCTTCCAACTCTTCTTGTTTGTTGGCCATGCTGTGTGCATTGGTACACTTCAGCTGAGCCCCTAGTCTCACCCCTAATCCCATTATCGCCCCCCTCAGGCTCATCTCTAGAGGGCCTGGTTTTATCCCCTTCCCCCTTCATATCTAGTTTAAAGCCCTCTCAACAAGTTCTGCCAGCTCCTGGGCAAGGATCCGTTTCCCCCTTTGAGACCGGTGATACCCATTGTCAGACCTCAGGCCAGGTGCTGAGTAGACCGCCCCATGATCAAAGAACCCAAAATTTGTGTGTTTGCATCAGGCACTCAGCCATGTGTTTATAAGATGCCTTCCCTGCCACTGTAGGAATACAGGCAAATACTACTTGTATGCCTGCTCCATCAGCTATCCCTCCCAGTCCCCTAAAATCATTTTTTATAGTCCTCGGCTTTCTGTCAGTGACCTTGTCATTGCTGGCCTGAACTATCAATAAAGGATAATAATCAGTGGGGTGGATTGAACTGGGAAGTTTTTTAGAAATATCCCTGCCCAGGCCCCAGGGAGGCAGCACACTTCCCTACAGGTAAGGTCAGGCTGACATTTTGGGCCCTTTGTTCCTCTCAGAAGGGAGTCACCTATGACTATAGCCCTCCTTTCTTTTCTGGAGGAGGCAGGTTTCAAGCGTGGAGTTGACCGCCTCAACTTAGACAAACTTGGAGGCAGTCCTCCCACCTCATTCTCACTCACCTCTCCCTCTGGTTTCAGGGCTTCAAACCTATTACACAGAGGCACCTGGGGAACCAAGGTAGGTCAGAATGGGGGTTGCCTGCGTCGCCAAGCTGGGACCTGCTCCCATTCCTCCTCTCCTCTCAAGTTGGCTCTCTGCTCAACTATGGCAAGGGAGAGGGTTCACTACAGTTTGGGGGGTGCAATCTCTGTGTCTTTCTCACAGAGAGTCACTCTACCAGTCGATCTCCCGCTCACACTCTCTGATGGTCCTTAGTCTCTCTACCTCCTCCCTAAGCTTCACCAACAGGATGAGCAGTTCGTCCACATACTCTCACCTCATGCAGGTGGCATCCTTCCCATTCTCCTTCAGCAGCAGCAAGTTCAGGCACTCCCTGAAGACAGAGACCTGAACCACCACATTTCTTGGCAGGCCCTCTGCCTGAGTCGCCACAGTCTTTTTGGGGCAAATATGCTGTGTGGTAGAGACCATGTTTGAACCTGTGGTCTCAGAGTCTGTCAGTAGGAGACCTGGTATCCTGAGCAAAGACAAAAGCACTCATGTGTCCTGCCACAAGACCCACCACCCACACCTGCTGCTGCAATATTGTATGGGCAGTATGGGTTGCGCTCACACTCTTATTTCCCTCTCTGTTGTCAGTGGCCAGTAACACCCTTTCCTCACATTCTCCCAAGGGCTGCTTTTAGCCTCACAGCAAAGGGTCAAGATCAAGCTCGAGAGAGAACAGTAGGCAGTGCCAGCTCCACCCCTGCTGGCTTAGCAGCCCACCCACAAGCTGGCAGTCCCCCATTACCACCACAGTGCTTTTGCTGGCTTCACAAAAGCCCTAAAAAGAGCCTTTTGTCAGCCTTTTTGCTTTAGGTGCCTTATCCAGTGCAGTCTTACCTGTGCTGAAGCTGGTCTCTGCAGTAGTGCATGATAATGGATCTGACATCACTGTTGCTAGAGAGAACTTTTTTTAGGCTGGAAACAATACTTTCAGGTTATATCTGATTATCCTTATATTTTTGACTTTACATTGGTAAAGTATGATTGTCAGCTTTGGCCAGCCAGTAGAGTCATTACTAGAAAGAAACTAGAGATTACTAGGGCAATTCATGTTGGTAAGTGTCATTTGAGATGCTTTGATTATAGATCTGTATTTTATGTTAGTGCCTATCTGGAACACAGCAGCTAGCATCCCAGATCCTGCAGACATTCTGAATGCAAGTCTCAATGCAAATACTTTATTTTGAGAATCTAACTAATTAGGATTAGGGTTTGCCTCCCCAAACATATACAGTGTCAAAGTGCCATTCTGTTATTCTGTATACAATATAACAGAACAACTGTTCATGTTAAGACCTTATAGTCCATCATGGTTTTATGATTTTTTGTTATTGATATTCCACATCATGACATCATGTAGTGCACTGGGAGTTAAAGAGTTAATGCTCCATTTTCAGGGATCATTGATAGTTCCAGTATACCTGTCTCAGAAGAGAAGAACTACATACCCCAGAGGACTTTGCTTTTCCATTTTCCATTCAGAGGGAAAGATAAAACTGTTCACATATCAAAAGATGCCCCCTTTTCCCTTTCTGCTTATCTCTGCAGTGTGTATGCTCCCTAACTGTCTCACCCTCAGCGTTAGAGTAAGACCTTCAGTTTTTGGACATTCCCTCTCTCAGTTTATTTGATTTATTAGCTCCAATTCCAATTACATTGTATTGTACTGTGCTACCTTGCATTCTTCTGTCATATTTAGTAAATTAGTTTTCCTTCTCAGATCGTTGCTGCAGTTTTGTTTTTTAGGCCCATCTCCCTACCCTTTCCTGGGGCATGGGTCCTTGGGTCCTGCCACTCCATTAGTCACAGAAATGGGCCAAACCAGCCTGTAAATCGTTGACACAGTCATTAAATATTTCATGAATACTGTCAAATGTGTGTGTAAAAGAAGCCATACAACTTCAGATCACAGGAGCCCATGGTACAGCACTGTCTGCAGCAAGGGCCACAAGCAGATAGATGCCTATGACTGAGTACAAACAGGACAAGGAGATGTACTTTACACTAACGGCTTCTGCAGCTATTTCTACATCTCCACATTTCAGGCACACATTGTTCCTCTTCTCACATTAGACCCTGCTCCATCTGACACCAGATTGTTTGGACTTTGTCTACTACGCAGACTGTCCTCATTAAGGCTCTAGTTTCAACACTGTGGTCAGACCAATATTCCTCACTGAATGCTTGTTGAGGAGTTTCCAGCCCAGACTCTCTGTACCCATTCAAATCTAATCTGAACAGCCTTGTCATCCTGTTCTTCCTCTCCCCACTAAAAGGAAGGTGTGGGCACTAACACAGACCATGTAGGACACATCAGGCCTCTCACACTCCTTGCCAACACTGGGAACATGGTTCCAAACTGCCTGGGTGGGCTCATCAGCAGAGGCTTGGTTTGAACTAAGGAGCTCTGGAGAATAATAGTTTTCAGCAGATGGCATAAAGGAGATGAGTAGCACCTTTTGGGTCAGATAGTCAAGCTGGCTCTCACAATCTAGAGACCTTCCCTCCTGCTTGAGTGGTGAATAGATTTTGAAGGGCATCTGGTGTCAGGAATATGGCCTAAGGGAGAAGGAACAAATTGCAACATTACACTGAGCTAAAAGCCAATGATAAGGAAGTTAAATCAGCACTAATCAGGTTAAAACTATACCACAATTCCTTATTTGTTTATGCTTAGATAGCTAACAAAGTCTAGCCTTACTAAAGTAAATTTATTTCACACCTACTTTATTCACTTGCAGAGTAGATGGGCTGCTTTGTCAAAAAGTGATTGATTTGGTGTGTTTTTGCAAGCTCACACTGTGTGCTTCTTAGCGCCTCATCTTTTGGATGTAGGTACACAGACTGGTTTGAAAGCAATGACCTGTATTTTATTATGCTGACAGATGTCAAAGGCAGATGGTGGTGGTATGGTAGTTGGGGTTGAACCTTCCCACCAATTTGCCATTACATTTTTCATTGCTGTGTGGCAGATGGCAGCAGAGAGGCAGTCTGACAAAATGGCACCTGACATGGAAGTGCATATGAAGCAAAGGTGTGTCCTTGAGTTCCTCCATGCGGAAATAATAGCATCCATTGACATACACCAATGCTTGCTGAACATTGATGGAGACCAAACAGTGGCTGTGAGCGCAGTGAGGGTGAGGGGCACGTGGTGCATTTCAGCAATAGTGACAGCAGGAGTAGGTGAACTCCACCGTTGTGGATTTTTACATGCACAGCCTGCAGGCTCTTGCTTGTTGCTGGGAAAATGAATAGTTAATTGTGGTAACTGTTGAAAAATAGTATTTTGTAGCAGAGAATTTGTTTTACCAAATAGTGTTTTTTTTTTTGCTCTTTGTACCTGTTGTAGTTTCCACAGAAATGAATAGGAGGCATTACTTTCAGAACAACCACTGTAAATTAATGAAAAAAAATATTGTGCCCTTTCTCTGCCTAATTTCTACAATTTCACATTTCTTGTTTCATTTCTTTTCATGATAGTTTCATAAAATAGAACTGGCTTGGAGTTCCATCCCAGGCTGGATGGGCCTGTGAGCAACCTGGTCTAGTGGGAGGTGTCCCTGCCTACAGTTCCAGAACTGTATTTAGGCCTGTTCTTTCCTATCTCTAACTTTGTAGCTAATTTCCGCAAATATTACTCATCAGGAGATCCTTTTAGTTTTCAGATCAGTTGGTCATGTCAAAAATTGAGTGACATGTATTTTACATTCCTTTTAAATACACTTCACGCACTGGGCTATTTGCATGAAATGGATGCTGCAACACTGTAAAAAAAACTCAGCTGTACATTTTAGTAAAGACATTAGAGTGAGTTGAACATTTTCCTTTAATAAATTGACACTGACATAAAGCTTTACAGAGCTACAGATCACAAAAGGAAACAGAAAAGTTGAAGTGATCATTGCCATTTTCTGGCAATGGCTGGAAAAGCCACATATAACAAGTATCTCTTGATGCAACACACTACCATTGTCTCTGAAGTGATCCAAGGAGCTTTCCTGAAAAATCAAACAAGAAAAGAGACCTGATGACCAGTTCAGAAGTATGGACTATCCTTTCCCATTCACAATTTCAAAAAAATCCCTTCCACTGCAGTGTGGACCAGGATTTTGAGCTCTAATTATGGAATATCATTGGCAGAGTATTTTGTGTTTTTTTTCATTCCAAACAGCTTTGCTGCCAACCAACTATTTACAACACATGCTCAGAGCAGCAGTTTTGTTATTAAACCAGTGGTAAATAAACAAATGTAGATATAGAAGTCTAATGAAGTGTAGCCATAATCTTTTATTAGATAAGCTAGAAATTAGGCCACATATAAAAGATCTTTGTTTTAAAAAATGTATTTTTTCCCTACAGCTTGCCACTGATGTTTACTAATGATTCAAATCAAATATAAGGTGCTTTGGTTGACAAAACAACCAAGCTGGCCTGTACCTTGGTCTGTTTGGACTACATGACAATCACAGGGAAGGAGATCCAGCCAGCTCTGTTTGTTGCTGATTTCTAGTAAAAGATTATTCCAGCTCTTAAAATTCTGCTTCCTTACTCTGTCCCAGTCGCAAGAAATCAAGCTGTTTGACTTTGCTTTGGGAGGGAGGGAGGAAGGAAGGGAGGAAAAGGAAGGAAGGAAAGGGGAAAGAATGGAGGAAAATGAAAAGAAAACTCATAAAATAAAGGAAAAAGAAAAGTAAATGGACTCCATATACATGCTCATTTTCCATTTGATTTGACATCTGTGGCTGTCCATACTAATTGAGAAGAGAGACTCAGGTCCCTGCAAATCTTACCTTTCCTGTAATATTCACACATACACTTTTGATTACATTTCCATATATCTTGTTTAGATCTCCATTTATGTGTATTGACTATTCTGAGATTTGGATTTCTCTGTTAGGCTGATTCAAACTGGAACCATTCTTTAGATACATTCTTCATTGGGTGAAGATCTGATCTTATTTAAGAAACACAAGACTTGCATTTACATTATTGACTGAAGCAGAACACAAAGAAAGGAGCATGTCTTTAATGTGCTCTAATTAGATACGGTTCTAGGACTGTACGTGCACATAGTGTCCCAACCAAAAAATTATTTCTGTGCTAATATCTGACCATAGGCATGCAGTATATGTGCATGAAGAGGTAACTGCATCTCATGTTGCAAGTGGGATAAGTCAGTGGCACACCAATGAATGACTTCAATTTTGGTTCCATCTGAGGAGAAACCATTTCCCAGCACAGAAACTGTACACAGTGGTACATCCTGCAAGACTCTAATGGTGAGTGCAAGGTAAATTCAACCCCTGTGGGGCAGTAACTCACAAATGTGCAACCATTCTTCCCCCGGAGCAAAATGGTCATTTTGAGTTAACTTTATGTAAGCCACTTAGTATCAGTAGAAGAAAATAACAGTTCTTTATCTGTTTCTCCCTAGACTGTGGGATAGGACTAATCTATTAGAAGTCTACCACAGCTAATGGTTTTCTCTTCCAAGTTAGTGCAGCTACAGTGACTGATATGTTGGGAATATAATCCCAGTCTTTGTGAACACTTTTCTTTTTCTCTTGATGGATAACTAAGAGACACATTATGCTTTTCCAGCAGTGTTAGTCAGTAAGAAGAACATGAATATGCACAGACGCTAACTTCATTTTGAATTAATTTTCAACAGATTTGTTTCTTTGGAATTTGTATTAAGGTTGTGAAAGTCTGTCTTTCTGCTCTATAAAAGATTTCATCCTTTCCAGTTTATACAGAAACTGTTACTACCCTAACACCAAACTCATTTTTCTTAATGGGCTCAATCTACTGTCAGTGAATTCAATGAAGTGCATTTTTCATCAGTCTTAATGGGATCTGGACAAGGGCCTATGTTGCTAAATAAAGCCAAATACTGGGTAGATTCTGTATTCAGTTATACCCGTGTAAACTGGAAATCAGCCAGTTGTCAATTTCTTTTCTTTCTTTCATTCTCTTTTGTTTTGCAGTAGAAAAATATCCCACTTCATTAGGATGAGAAGGGTAGAATAGAAAGATTACAGGGATGAAACTTGCAGTCTTCTTTTCAAGTGATCTTACACTTGATCTGTATGCCACAGCTCAAAAGGAACTTTATAAATTATCCTGAGTTCAGCATCTTGAATAATTTACAGCAGCCTTAGGCTTGATATGACTTAAATTCAACTGCCCACATATTAGAATAGACTTCTCTGTTACTACTGACTAAGTATAACAGCATTCAAACTATATGTCTTACGTGGCACCTAAGTAGGAGACAGAGAATGTGAAATAAAGCTATCACATCTGTTCTATTCACCCCTTACCCTCAGGGATTTCCCTTCGTTTATTTGCTTTGGCAAAGTAAAGACATTTTCGCAGTCTCTGGCATCTTTATATATCTGAAGATATAACACAATTCCTGATTTTGACATACAGGTGGATTATGATAACGGCTTATACAGCTGACAGCTTTAAAAGCAAGAATGACAATATGTTTAGTTTTCAAATAGTGGCAGTTTTCTATGCAACTCCTTTCACATACAAATGACAGAAAAGAAACTGTGATTGAGAACACATTGCCAATCACCTCACTCCAGATACCTCAAAAAATTGCAAAAAGGCAGTACAGTGCCTGGTGAAATTTATTTTCTCCTTTACTCTCTGCCAAAATTGCTTCTCATCTTTTGCAAATGTTTAGTCCTCCCATACTGCATCGAGAAAACCTGATAGTAGGTTTCTTTGCTTTATGAAATTTACTCAATGAGATTAAATCATTAGCAATAGACTGATAAACTGTAGTTTCATTAACTCTTCTCCATCCTTTGAGTACTTCACTGAAAAATGATGGTTGTCATAAAAAAATATAATGTCTCACAGGAAAATTATGGCATTTATGCACTCCATATTGTTAACTCTTCCCAATATATGCAGATACAAACATCAGTTTTGACTGTCTCCTGCATAATGTGCAGCTTATAAAATAGGAAAAGGTTAAGAATTTAAAGAAATGACTACTTACGTGAAAGAGGATACAATAGAAATTGCATTTAAGGTGAAAACTGGTGTAGGAGATGAGGGAACAGAGAGGAGGAGGCCTCCTAGGCTGGCAGGCACTGATTATTTCTGTAATCCTTCCGCTCAGCAGAGAGCTTGGAAGAAATACTTTTTTACTATCCTTAAAACTCCCTATCTCCCATAGCAGATTCTCTCTGTATTGTTCTGCATTTATTCATTAAAGTGTTCACAAAGTACAATATGCTAAGGGCATTTCCCCACTCCCCTAAACAGGGCTAAATAAAGTAAGATAACAATTAGCCCCTGAACTATTCCCTTACTGCACTGTTCCCTGCTTCTGAGCTCGCAGGGAACTGCTGTTGGTTTCCATGGAAGTTGTAATCATTGGTGGAGCAGTCAGAAATAGCATAAACAGAGGAAACGACCTTTTCTTCACCACTTTCCACAGCTTCAGTCCTTTCTATGGACACAGACACCCATTTGGTTACAGGCTCATAGCTGTGTCCACCCTCACTCACTGCCAGTATCCAGCACCACCATGTGCCTCAGGCACTGCCCCATGCTGCAATCCCGCCCGGGGAAGAGCTTCATTCTGATCTGCCTGGCTCCAGAAGATCAGGTTCTGATATTTTGGCAGCAAACACAACCTCATTTTAATTATTTGAAGAGGGGGCTGCACAAGGGACTCTGCTGCAACACTTACAGGTGACTTGGAGAGGTGAGAGTATGTTTGAGAGAGCTCCTGGGAAAATTTTTTAGTTGTGTTTCAAAGGATTAAAATAATCAAAAAGTGACAGAAACATCAGAATGGAAATATCAGTCCTTTTTCCCCCTCAGGTATTAATCACTATTTAGGTAA